>VXBB01020092.1:161091-171862 GCA_013399915.1 Illadopsis cleaveri | reverse complement strand
AAAAGGGGGACCGGGACCAGGACCGGGCTCGTCGGGATGGGGAGGGAGTCAGGGGGAGCGGAGAAGGACCGGAGAAGGACCGGAGAGGGAGAAGCTGCTCAGGGCACGGCTCACAGCTTTGTCCCCGGCCGTGCCGTGGGGACGAGCAGCAGCGCTGTTGCCCTGCGCTGCCCCTTCTCCTCGCTCCCCTCCTGCCCCGGCCGTGGCCGCGCTGGGGCGGACGCTCCGCTCTCCTCCCGGACCGGAACGCGGTTGTGACGCTGCCCCTGAGTAGCTCCGCGTTTCGGGAGAGCTGCTCTGCCCTGAGGGCGTTTTGAACTTAAATCAGATTCACAGAATTTGGAGTAGCTGGGACTTTAGATAATCGCGGAAAGGCTTGGCTTGGGAGGGACATTAAACTCATCCAGATTCACCCATTCCATGGGCAGGGACACCTTCCACTGTCCCAGGCTGCTCCAAGCCCTGTCCAGCCTGGCCTTGGGCACTGCCAGGGATCCAGGGGCAGCCACAGCTGCTCTGGGCACCCTGTGCCAGGGCCTGCCCACCCTCACAGAGAACAATTCCCTCCCGATAGCCAATCTACACCCACTCTGTGTCAGTTTGAAACCATTCTCCCTCTGGACTCTCCAGCAGCTCCATGTCCTTCTGCTGTTGGCCTCACGGTCTCACCTGAGCGGGGCAGAGCGGCAGAATCCACCCTCTCTCTGCTGCCCACGGGGTTTTTTATTAATCTCTATGACTGAGGTATAAATGACTTAAAGCCCAGGTACTTTTCAGTCACTTGTTTGGGACCTCATTAGGCCAGAGAAGGGCACAGAGGGCTTGTGGTTGTTTCACACATCAGATTCGTACAAAACAGCTAAGTCACGGTTCAGGTGACATTGCTGAAGCAGAGATTTGTTTGCTTGAGGACACCAAATCAGGTGAAAAAAAACCTGATCCACACAAATACATGGAGACTGTTCATCTGAGAGACACGCTGGGCTCTGTAGTTTAACCCTGGAAAGATGCTGGGAAGAGAGCCAGCCAGAGCTTCCTGTCTAGGAGGCACCTCGGCAGTGTGAGATGGAGTCAGTCCTGAAGTGCCTGCAGAGGAGACTCAGTAACTCACGACGAAACAAGTCCGTGCTTGTGGAGCAACAGCAGCGCCCTGAGCCTGGCTTCATCCGGAGGAGAGCTTCCAGTGCCCTCCAGGTGGCCCTTGTTTGATTTAAAGAGGTTTCTAAACTTTTTTTTAGATGGTAATGTCTCATTTTACTTCCCTTATCACTCATCTCACCCCTCAGGGCCCTCTTGTGCGGGGCTTTCTCTTTTATTCTGATCTCCAAACCTGCCCTGATCTTTTCATCAGGTTTATTGCTTCCTCCCTGGAAGTGAGTTCCAAGATCTGCCCTCCTTCACACCCTTACACAAATGTGGCACAAAGGGATGGACGAGAGCCAGCCGTGTCAGGTTTCTTCATAGCTGAAGTGAAGTAACCTGAAGTAATTTCAGAGACTGGAGGCGTTAGTAATGGGCGCCAGGACTCCTGGGGTGCCCCAGTTGGGCAGAACTCAGCTGACAAAGCTGTCCTGCCCAGGGACACCCCGCAGAGGTGGGGATTTCAAGGACTAACACGAGAATTCCTGCAGAAAGAAGTCAGTAATCTTACACAGGTCACAGCCTTGAGAGTGTTCTCTATGATCCTCTTCTTTCACGAGTACAATAGAAATACTGAAGTATCCGTTACTGGTGTGCTCATTCACATCAAGAAGCCAGGGAAGCATTTTTGCTGTTTTCTCCCACATACTTCTTTTAAACTCCTTAATTTTCTTGGATCTCGCCAGTAGGTGAGAAAACCCACCCCCCAGTGCAGCTGAGCACAGCTTTTTTTTGACAGCACAAAAATCATCATTCGACCCTGTCACATCAAACGGTGACGTGATTGTCTTGTTATTTGGAGTATCTGAGTCAGAGCAGAGAGGACAGAAGAGAAAGAGCATAATCCAGCAGTTTAAAGGCCAATGAAATAACTGCTGGGTGATGCAGGTTAACAGCAACCTAAGAGAAAAGTTAATTAACTTCTCAGCAAAAGGTGACAAACTAGCAAACAATCCCAACCCTTAGGTCCTGTAAAAAGGTGGCCCAGAGCAAGGATAAAGCCCTTGAGGGAGCAATTTCTCAGTGAGGTTTTAGATGAGTTAAAAAATGAGAGGGAATTTTGAGAGTTGTGTTTCCCGTGGCAACCATACATCTGGTGCAAATATATCGTATTTCCTGCTTGTGATGATTCCCTGGGAAAACCACGGAGTTGAACTGGGACTGGAATGTCCATCTCACTCTGGGTTGCCGGAGTTGCGTCCTGAACAAGATTTTGTGTGTCATTATCACCTCCCCTCCGCGCCCCCGGGCGATGCTGGCACGGGGCATTCACTGAGTTTATGCCTGTGCGGCGCTTCCAAGGTGAAATGTGCTGTGGAAATTACTCTTTCCCTACAAACCGGCGGCTCCCCCGTGGAAAGCCTGCGGCTGGAATGAGGGGCAGCGCTGCTGGTAACCGGAGCGTCCGTGTAATTACCGCGGTGTCAGCGGGAGGTGTTTGCATGGAACAGGCAAGATTAACACCAACACACACCGGCAGCTGAGCTGAGCTAATAATCTCTGCGCTGCCGCTCCCTCACCGCCGCTGCTCCCCGAGCTGAGCAAACCTGAAACACGAGCCTCCGAGGAGAGGTTGCGTAAATGTCGGTGAAGAACTTTGTACCCGGTGTGGGGTGTGAGCTGCCCCCCGCCAGGGCACCGCGGCTGCCCAAGGTCTGCCCGCCGAGGGTTAATTATTTGTAATATCGCTGCTGTTCTTGCCAGTTCACATTCACCAAGCGCTTTAAATGTTCCACACAGCACCAAAGCCTGGGCTTGTTTCCCCCTGGAAACTGGGACCACAAAGCCAGGAAAGGCAGGATGGATGAAAACAGGGATTCTGAGGATTGCCCTGCGTTTGCAGAAACAACAATCTGCTGAGGGCTTTATGCGAGCTGCTGCTGCAGCACGGAGGGACGAGTGCAATCCAACTGAAACTCAGCTGGAGTTTTAAATGGTTTTTAAGCTGTTAACTAGAGCATGGAATCATCCCTCCTGAAAGTGACCAAAGACAAAATATTGCCCGGAAAGCACATCTGAAAAACCTTGTTTCTTTTTTTTGTTTGTTTCTTTTTTTTTTTTTTTGAATGAGAGTCTCTCAAAATGTTTATGCACTCAGGAATGTTGTTTTGGCCACTGAAAGGCGCCTAAAAGAACGCAACCAAAACACTGTGTGTCTGTGTATAAATATAGAGATATATTTATCGGATATATATTTTAAAATATAACTTGGATAAAAATCAATAAAGTCCAGAGAAACCCTGTACCTTGTCATGCTTTATATATAACGACTGGAAAAGGATTTCATTCACAGTGATGAGAAAGACGAGCCTGGTCTTAGATTTCACTGCCATGTTTTTATTTGTGAAAGTCCTTACAGCGGTAACAAAACTGAACAAAAAGCTTTGCAAATCCCAGCCCACGTGAGCGTGTGCCAGAGGTAAGATCCAGGGGGCTTCATGTGGATTTATCTCAGACACAAACTGCCCTGCACTCTCGGTTTTGCCACATGCACAGTTTAGTGGTACAGCAGGTGTCAGGACACCCAAGGGTGAGGTGGCCTGGATTTAACTCAGCTGTGTTGTGTAATCCTTGAGATGCAAAGTACAAAACCACAGGGAAATGCTAATTAAGAACGCAATTGGAAAATAAATGCTACAACAGGGCAAACTACCCCGTTTCTGCAGGAAAGCAGGAAGGACAAACAAAATATAAAAGGCAGGTGTCCAGAAAAACAAAGTTGTGGTTTTATTTGGAGTTTTAAACATGTGGTTTCTTCTCTAGGAGCTCTGGATGCTCAGGGAGTGGATGAGTTCCCTCACAAGCACCACGCTTGGTTTGTAGGGCTGCCAGTAAAACGAGGCTTAGGGGTGCTGGTTTCATACAAGCGATTAATAAGTGTGAATGCAGCTGGAAAATGCACCAGCCCCGTATTTTCCTGCAGTTTCCACAGCACTGTGGAGTATTTATTCATTAATATTTGTGTGCTCCACATCTGTGTGGAGGTTTTTTCGCGGTCTCCAGCCGTGCCAAAGGGCCAAAGGGCACTGCAGGAGGCAGCCTGCAGACTTTGCCCCCCTGGCAGCCACCGTCCCTGCGGGCTCCCGCGGCTGGAACACCTTCCCAAAATGTGCTCAGAGCACCCCTGTGTGCCTGCAGGGCCAGGGCCTGGGCTGTGACTGCTGGGGCTGGAGGCAGGAGCAGAGGTTCCCGTCCAGGCCGAGTTGTGTGGAGAGACTTCAAACTCCACCTGTGGGCTCTGCCAGCGCCAGGCTGTGTCACTGCTCTGGAAAAGGCACGTCCAGAACCTGTGTCTGTGCTGAACCACGTCCAGGCCTGGCAGTCTGGGGAATCCAGGCAGGCACGTGGCCCTGGTGGGACAGTTGAAGGCTCCTGACGGTCCCTGGCTGGCAGCCAGCGTGTCACAGCCTGGGCAGTGCCAGGCTTGGCAGTGCCACCGTGTCTGCAGCCGGAGCAGGGGCAGCACTGACCGCACGTGTGCTTATTCCCTTATTCCCTAATCCCCGCCTGTCGCTGTGATCCCGCCTAAGCCGCGCTGTGAGGAGCAGGGATTTCCTGCCAGGATCTCTCTGGCACGCCGTGCCTAAGGCACAGCTCCAGGTGCAGCTCTGCCGGGAGGTCGGAGAGGCGGAAGGAGCTGCTGGGCACGGGCAGGTGGGTGCAGCCCTGCTCTGGTGTGCCAGGCACCTCTCCAGAGCCAAATTCTCCCACTGCAGCCTCATGGCCCCTTTCCTCGTGTCCTGTCCCTGAGCCCCACGGCCCCCGGCTGCACCCTCTGGCAGGGAGCAATGGAGAACCACAAGGTAACCCTAAACATGTACATTTTTGGGTATTACTTCAGAGACAGAGTCTGGAGGACAGTTTGTACAGAAAACAGAGGTAGGGAAGGAAAAATGAACTTAACACAAGCTAGAACCAACTTGTTGTTTCTTACATTTTTTCAGGTTCAGTGTGGGCTCTGCTGGGGACAAAAAACCGCGGTGTGAGTGACTGCAGTGTCGGGGTGAAGAGTTTGGAGTTGGATGTTTGCGGCAGCAGCTCGGGGTTCACTGGCGCCGCAATTGCCGGTGAGGGCCACGGGATGGCGCCCGTGCTCCAGGTTTGTGGCCTCGCTCTCCTCCCCACCGGGCTTCTCCCTGGGAAAACGCTGCGAAATCGGAAGGGGCAACAACCACCAAAAAAATGGTCAGATACCTTCATGAGTCAGGGGTCTGAGGAAGCAAAGGGAAGGAATGACGTAGGCTGATCAGCTCCACAAAAATAAATGCCCTTTTCCATCTAGGCTTGTAAATTGGGTACCTTGGTGAATCTTGGATTGTGTGGCAACATAAAACTGTGGAAAGAAAAAAAAAAAACAACTAACAACCTCCTTCCATGTCCCAAAGGAACTGTGGAGGATAGCTCATAGTTTTGTGGAAGAGAGAATCTGTCTTGCAAGGGTTGAAAACAACTAGTCTGGAAAAAGATCCAAAAGCTTTCACATGGGTAGAAATGATTGCTCTGATTCCTCTGGGAGCACAGAGCAGATCTTCATATGGCATCTTGCATAGGCCATGATAAGAACAGGGGGATAAGGACTTGTGTTTGTGGGGGGGAAAACCCAATCCATGAACATGAAACCCATCTATCTGGGGAAAAAGGGTTTTAAGGTAAATGGCAGCACAGGTAGCAGGAGTGCAAAGGGCCCAGGTGTGCACTGTTAGTTTAATTTGTTTATTTGGAGGCAAGGCAGTGACCCCATTGCTCACAGGCCCTGCAGAAGCAATGCTGCTGAGTGTGGCTCACAAATACAGATAAATTGGAGGGCAGCTCACTGACCTGCTTCCCACCCGGCCTCCTGCTCCTCCCTGCACCTCCTGCCTTCCTTCCCCACTCCACACCGACACACACGTGGGAGAAGATGCTCTCTAACAACTCCCAGGCTGGTTTTGGTCCCCACACTGCTCTCTCCAAAGCACTAGGAATGCACAGTGCTTCTCTCACTGGGCAAGGATGGCATTGGACAGGCCACACTATAACCCACTGTTAAGTAAAAGCTCACTTCTGTGTGGCTTTAATATTTTAAATGAATTATTCAGAGGAGTACACAGGCACAGTCACATTCCCATAAGCAGCAGGTAATCAGGAAAACATTAATATTTGAGGAAGAAAAGCTCTGGGCTAATGATTTAGCCAGGAGGAGTGGGGGTACTGTCTCTTGTGCCTTTCACAAGCAGCTGTGTGCCTCTGTACATCTCATGGGCATAGAATCATGGAATTGTTGAGGTTGGAAAAGTCCCTTGAGGTCATGAAGCCCAACTGTTTTCCTGTGGGAGAACTGTTTGATGTCTTTGCTGGTGACAAGGACAGTGGGACTGATGACACCCAGCTCCGTGGTGCAGTCACACACCAGGGGGAAGGGATCCAGAGGGACCTGGAGGGGCTGCAGAGGTGGCACTGTCAGAACCTCGTGATGCTCAGTAAAGCCAAGGGCAAGTGCTGCACCTGGCTGGGGGCAATGCCAAGGACAAACACGGGCTGGGAGAGAATGAACTGCCCACTGCCACAGGGCAGGGCTGGATGGGATATTGGGAAGGAATTCCTGGCTATGAGGGTGGGCAGGCCCTGGCACAGGGTGCCCAGAGCAGCTGTGGCTGCCCCTGGATCCCTGGCAGTGTCCAAGGCCAGGCTGGATGGGGCTCGGAGCAGCCTGGGACAGTGGAAGGTGTCCCGGCCCATGCAGGGGTGGAATGGGATAGGCTTTAAGCCCCCTCCCAGCCGGAACCATTCTGGGATTTGCTGAAATTAGCACTGACATTGAAAGCAAGACTTTAATAGAATAAGCTGACAACAAACAGGATTGGAAGCCAAGGCTCCTGCCTGCCTCGTGTGTGTCCTATGGGATGAGCAGCAATACCCCTGGGAAAGCTCTGGCTCTGCCATTATCCAGGGAACTCTGATTTCACAGACCACTTCACCCGCAGCGCCAGTGAGCACAGATAACAGCCCTTCTCAAAAGACAGGCTGAGGTGGACAATAATTCATCAACTGCATTCCCTCTTTTACATAATCCTACAGGCACATCACGAGGATGTGATCCCACTATTAGCCTCGCTGCAGCCTGACAGAAATACCAGCTGAAAAACACCTGGGAAGGTACATTTATGATTTTTGAAGGATGCAGAGGCCTGGGAGAGCTTCTCCAGGGGACTCTGAGGGCTACTGGATAGTTTGCACTTAGGGGAGCAGACTGTCCTCGCTAAAATTCATGCTAAGCAGGAATGTTTATTTTCTGTGTATGGAGTTGCCAACCAACCTGAGTCACTTACATAAAATCCACAAACCTTCACTGTTACATTGTCGTTCCTGTTTTCAAAGACAAAAATAAGGCAACAGTTTCTGGGTTGCGGTGAACATCTTCTGTAAGCTACAGGGGGAAATCTGACAGGAAAGGGAGTGTTTCACCAGTACAGAACAAGACCTAATTCAAACCAGTTTGGACAGCCTGGTTTGTACTGGTCACAGTCCAACACTATTTTTCAAAGAACAGTTTCCTCAATTTTTTTTTTTTAAACCTCTTTTTCCACCTCCCCACTTCAAATATCCCCTGTGGTTCCTGTCTCTCAGGTACGGGCGTGCACTGCTCCGGAGCAAGAGCACTCTTTTGTGTGGAGGAGAAATACCACACCGTGCACTGCAAAGAGAAAAAAGCTTTATTTACAAAATTTAACAAGTGGAATGTCTGCAGCAGAGACAGAACTTTGCTTCTGAGCTTTCCTCGTCCATAGAGATCGTTCCATGAAGAATGCTGTGCCATGTCTCCTATCAAGGAATTGCCACCCTTGCAGTTAAGTTTTACTCTGTTCATTGAGAGTCGCCAAATTGTTTCTTTCTGACTGAGCTACTCCTGTGTGCCCCTGTCAGAAACAACTCTGCTTTGGGCAGCTCAATCATCCATAAACTCAAGATTTTCCTAGGAAGGTGTTTCACTCCTGCCACATTCCCTGAAAGCAAGGTTTGCTGGTGTCGGGCAATTGATGTGTAGCAGGGGGAATTTTCAGCTCTGGCCCATCTTCTGCTTCCTTTGAAAACATTTTGGAGGAAATGTTCGAACTTTTCATGCACGCAATCACCGTGGGACAAAAATAGCAGCTCCCAAATTAGCAGTGAGTAGGTGGAGGAGGACAACCAGCACACGGGCTTGGCACAACAGTCTGGGAATGCAAATGAAGAGATGGGGCTTGACGTGCAGAGTAACTGGAACTGTCAGATGACTAATGAGACTCACCCATTACACACCGAGGCCCTGGAAAAGTGGCAAACGAGGTGGGATTAGTTAAAAATGTGCCCACATGAGCTGGCATTGTACTGCGGGTCTGCTGGGCTGCGGGTCCCCGCCCACGTGTGCCGGACTGTGGGAGCTGGGGCTGGAAAGGGGGACAGCAGCGGGGGACTCACGGCTCTCCTGCCCTGGTCTGCTGTGCACAGAAAGCTTCGGCCCTGCTTCCCACTGCTCCTGTGATCTTCTCCCAGGGCTGGAGCCCCTGTGCTCTGGAGCCAGGCTGGGAGAGCTGGGGGTGCTCACCTGGAGAGGAGAAGGCTCCAGGGAGAGCTCAGAGCCCCTGGCAGGGCCTAAAGGGGCTCCAGGAGAGCTGGAGAGGGACTGGGGACAAGGGATGGAGGGACAGGACACAGGGAATGGCTCCCACTGCCAGAGGGCAGGGCTGGATGGGATATTGGGAAGGAATTCCTCCCTCGGAGGGTGGAGAGGCCCTGGCACACCTGAAATCAAAGTCAGGAAAGGACCTGTGTTTAATCTTGCCGGTTAAATGCTCTGCTAAGGTGCTTGGTGTGGTAATGCCACTTAAAACCTGCCATTAATTAGTCGATGGCTTGATGAAGGAAACTGACATTTCATATTTGGACTTGATTTGCAAGCAACACGTGATTAGTGATAGCTGAGATTTTGTATTTGACTTTTAAAGGCAGAACAAATACACAGTATTAGAAAATAAATGTTCTTTATTAGATACACATTGGGTTGGCTTGGATTTCCCCACTCTGACTTTCAAAGGTGTTGGGGAGGCGCTCCCAGTTTTTTGTGTTGAAAAACATTGTCAGTTCAGACACAGCTCATGTTTATTTATTAGTGCATTATAAAATGTGCTTCTCCAGGCTGGAGCTGAGGCTTAACAAAATCCAAGTGCTCTCTTCGAGCTGAGGCATGTCCCGCTGAGGGGAGGCTGTGCATGATGCAAACAAAAGTATTCATGTTCACTGGCTACAAGTTACACAGTTCTCTGATTAATTAGTGTTCTGTCACCTGTTGGTTAATGATTCTCTGGCTTCTCCTGCTCATTCCCATGCTCGGTGTTCCTCTTCTTTTGGGTTGGTGGGGTTTTGGAGCTGGTGGTCACGACCTGCTCTCCCGGAATTCCCTTTTTCCCCCATGGGAGCTCATTCTGCACAGTTACTTTTATTAGTTTCTTCCTTATCTTGGGGGTTCTGCCAAATGTCCTTGTGGCCCATAAATCCTGCATTCCTCGTGTCTGCTATCAGAGACACATCCTTCTTCCCAAGCTTTGCTCACCTCCCCTAGGTCTGACATCATGGAAACATGTCCAGCCCTACATTTTAGCAAGTAATTCCTTTTCCTAACACCTGGATATCACCTTGTTGGCTGCTCTCTGTTTCTGGGATTAAATCTCCTTTCTAGCTGATTCGGCTTGAAAGTGTATGAAGATCAAACATCACAGAACACCCTATTTAAGGGAATTTTGGCACATTCCACATTCTGGGCCAGAGGCAGAGACGGGGAAAGCTCAGCACAGGTCCTGGGGGCTTTGAAGGGGTCAGGAGCCAGGGAGGAGAGGGTGCCTCAAGCACTTCCCCACTGCATTGTCAGAAATGATAGAGCTTTATAATTTTAATGGGTTTAATTAACTTTCAAATTAATTGTTTTGATTTATCATAACCAATATGTATATTAATTATCGTGTGTTATTCTTAGAATAATCTTAGCCAGCATTTAGCAAAGTTGTCATAAGCTGCTTTTGTGGGAACACAGCTGGGGAGAATGACTGAAACTTTAACTTTTGATAAACTAACTTTGATGTGCTCCAATGAACAAAGCTTGGGAGAGGAAGATGGATCGGTGTGGTTGGACATCTGGAACGCAGAATTTATGGACCACAAGGACATTTTGCAGAAAGCAGAAGATAAAGAAGACTAAAAAAGAGCCAGTAGATGTGTTGGAAAAGCCCTGCTGGAGGGAATAGACTACAAATATGGACTAATTAGCATGAAGTGAGCAATCAATAACCAGTAGGATAGTACTAATTAACGAAAGAGAGCTCTGTAGTTTAGAAATGCCATTATTTGATGAATCGGATGAATAGGTGAAAACGTTCTGTATCCGTGTGGAGGCTGGAATTTTGCCGTACACCCAGCCATACACCCCACGGCCGACAATAAAGTAACGCCTGACTCGCTGGCGCTCAGAGGACGGTGCGTGAGAGGGTTTTATTCATCCCGAACGATTCCGGAGGATTTGGTAAGAGCGTGAGGCAGCTCGGTGGCAGCGGGGGGAGCCGCGATCCGCGCGGTGCCGGGGGTCCGGGGCCGTGAGGGGCCGTGAGGGGCCGTGAGGGGC
>VXBB01020092.1:78694-151505 GCA_013399915.1 Illadopsis cleaveri | reverse complement strand
CCCCCTGCTTTCTCTTCCTGGAAAAGAAGGGAAAACATCCCTCAGAAGGGACCCCCTGGGGTCTGATAGATAAGCTGTCTGCATTTTTGTGGCAGGGAGTCATCTCCTTGCCTTAGCCCCTGCTGCAGGTAGGCTTTATCTGCCCCCATCTGCCCCCCCGGGCTCTCTGGCTTTCCTGATGTTTCACTGAACTCAAGTGTCCTTCCAGTCCCAAGGAGCTGCTGGGGCAGATGGATGTGGCTGCTGGAGGGCTTCTCCNTGGGGCAGATGGATATGGCTGCTGGGGGGCTTCTGCTGTGTCCCCTGCTTCTGTGCAGGGCAGGGCAGGGCAGCTGTGCCAGGACTGCTGCTGGAAGGACAAGCAGTGACCCTTGCTCCTGCTGGACACCTGCAGCTCTGGCCAGGTGAGTCTGCACACTTGCTGCCTCCTTGCTGAGCCTCTGTGGCTGCTTCTGGCCCCGGCCCCTCCACTTTGGTGTTTTGATCTCTGTTCCTGCAAAGCTCAGACATGGACCCGGGCCTTGCAGGGTAACAGGTACCCTCTTGCTGCCTTGGATTGTTCCATTCCAATGGAGCACGTTACAAGTTCTTTTTTTTTTTTTTTTTTGGCAGTGCTTTCCCCATTGCCTCCTTTTGCCCTGCAGTGGGAGCAGGAGAGGCAGCAGCACGGGGGACTGAACCCTGTGCTTAAAACCAAACTCTCAGCTTGGTGTAGCTGTAGGAGCAAATCTGTAGTTTTTCTGCAGAGAACCCAAATTTTCTTGAAAAGAAATTATGCTTCAGGTTGTTCCTTGTGCTGGGAACGTGGAAGGACATCCTTGAGCCTGGCTCCTGCCTCACCTGTTTGCTTCACCCTGGGGTGGGGGGCAAAAGCAAAGGGATATGGATGGACAAAAAGAGGAAAGAATGTTTTTCCAGAAGGACTGGAGCTCTGGCACGCTGCAAGGCTTGGCAGCAGCAGTGGAAGCAGAGTTTTGTAGGATCCACAGCACCCTAATGGGAATCATCCTGTGGGGAACTGGGAATGCCTCGGGAGATCTGCCTGCTGCAGATGCTCCAGGTCCCTGGAATCAGTGAACAGCCGAGTCTCATGCACAGGGAGGTAATTTATTCCCTGTTCTCGTGGGCAGGAGAGGGAAGAGCTCATGCGTGGTGGGAGTGAGCCTCGGGATAATGTGAGCAGCTTGGGCTGGGGATCTTCTCTCAGATCATCCCAAATCCTTGTTGACAGAAGGAATGTGTGGATTTCTTGCCTCCTGGCTCATCTGCTTCAGCGCAGGCAGACAGGGACCTGTTTATCCCAAATAATCTTTTAGGTGGGGGGAAGTCTCCTGCTGGGTCTCTGTGAAGGGGGTTTCTTCCTCCGTGTGAAGGGGTTTGGCAGCCCCCACTTGTGGCTGGGGACCTTGGGATGACATCTGTGTTCTGTGACCCTGTTTGTGCAGGGGAAAGCTGGGTTAGAATGAGGGGAGAACAGTGGCACCCCTGATGGTTCAACATAATGCCCACGGTGGGCCCCAGTCTCTCTTTAGGCTGTCCTAAAAAGAATATAACTCCCAAGCAGAAGCTGGGAATTGCTATATTTTTTGTACTTTTGAAAGCTTTCCAAGGAAGCAGTGAGAGTCATTCAGCATTTCTGAGAGCTCCCCAGGGGTGCTGCCCTGCCTGGGGTGTGCACAGGGCTGTCCCAGTGCTGCTGTGCTGATCTGCTGAGCTGAGCCTCTCTCTCCGTGGCAATAAATGATTTTCTTGGTCTCGGCTGTCAGTTGTACCTGAGTGGTGAACCTGCATCCTCTGCAGAGCTGTGCCAAGCATGGAGCAGCCTGTGCTTGAGTTGTTCTGCTTCCAGCCCTGCCCTGGGCTTTGTGAGAAGGGCTGGAGCTGTGTCTGGAGGGGTTTATGTGGGATATCAGGGAAAGGTTCTTCCCCCAGAGGGGGAATGGTCACGGCCCCGAGGCTGCCAGAGCTCCAGGAGCCTTTGGACAGCACTGCCAGAGGTGCACAGGGGGGGATTGTTGAGGGCTCTGTGCAGGGACAGGGGCTGGGCTGGGTGATCCTTGGGGAATTTCTGGGATAAGTGATTGCAAAAATACAGAGGCACTTGGGGAGTCAAGGGGTTAGAAGTGTCTTCACTCAGCTTGGGCTGGCAATTCTGGATTTCCCTTTAGTGTGGACAGAAAGAACAAGTTGTCCCAAGGGAAGGATTCTGTGTCAAAAAGGAAACACAAAACCAAAACAAACTAAAACCCCAACCCCCCACTTTTAAGAAGTTAATTTCTAGCATGTCTGTGCAATTAATCACCTGTTTAATACAGGGGACACAGAGCTGTTCACCCCATCAAGGTGCCTGGTGCAAATGTACAATATTCTCCCAGCACATCCCTCCTTCCTTTCTTCCTTCCCCAGCACCTTGATGCTGGAGGTGGTGGGAGGACCTGTGTGTGAAACACTTTATCTCTGTAAAGAGAAAGTGTCTGAACCTGTTTGTACTTCAGGGGCAAGTCCTGCACCTCCTTCTTTGTCCCTGTGCAAGACCAGCTTTTCTTTTGTGTGGAGGATGCTTTGGGCTTTGCTGTTGCTCTGTAGCCCTGCAGAATGGGCAGATGACAGAAATACAGGGAAGGAGAGGCAATTGTGTGTGTGTGTTGTTTTCTGCTCCCCTGCAGAAGGTGCCCTTCCTTCCTAATTTTTAGGTGCCTGTTGAAGAGAACTGGTCACCTTTTTCTTCTCTTTCACCAAGAGCAGACAGCCAAGCGCTGCTGGAATTGACTAGTTTTTGAGGCATCAGGGCTTTCTGGTGCAGAAATTAAGAAGTGCTGGGCTCTGATCTGTCTCCCAGATCGAGTGGAGTGTATTTCTTGCATATGCCATTGCATGTTTCCAGACCAGGATGGTAATTGTTGCTGGTTTGACTTGGAGGCAGATGGAGATGGGAGGTTGGGATGAGTCTGTGGGCTGTGGTGTCTCAGTGGGCCACTCTGTGCCTTGCTGAAGCCAGCTCAGAGCTGAGGTCACTCTGTGTGTGCCATAAAACATCTCCTGCCTTGGCCTGAGTGTGGAGGTCAGCTGATATTGGTGGAGCTCCTCTGCCTTGCCAGCACAACTCAATCCAGCTTTAAATCTTGTCTTTCCAGCTGGATATGGCAGAGTCACTCCTCCAGGGATGCTTTCCTTTAAAATGATGTCTGTAAGCTCAGTGGAGAAAGATAATTTCTACCCTTCTAAGCTTTTGAAAGAGATTCAATCAATTTGTCTTTTGCTAACCTGTGCCAATGTTTTCTCTGTTTGAAACACTGTTTCTCCTAGCTGAGATTAAAATTTCCCATTCTGGTTTAACTTTAGAGCATTCTAAAATTCAGGGCTTGAAAGTGTGCCAAAGTGGAGTTGTTTTGTGTAACTGCTTTTTACAGAATAGGATACAACTTGGAGAAAGAGTGTTTAAGGGTATTTAAACACTGACAGTGATCTCTCCAGCCATGTAGCTAAAATCACAGTGATGTCAAAGTGATTGTCAGACCTTGGCTTTCTCCTTTCAGATCTGCTCAAAATTTGTTCTGCTGTTTGGGTCTATTTTCATCTCCCTTTCTCCTTATCAGAGTGCTGCTGCCACTTTCTCTGCCCTCTTTGTACTTGGCTTGCTATACCTGCTCCCACTCCAGAGGCTTAAAGTAAACATGCTGCTATTTTGGTTCAATTAGGTTTTTTTTATTTTGAGGTGACTATAACCCAGCATTCCCCTCAGTATTTATTTGTGTTGAAGTGGTGGCCAGCCCATGACCCGAGGGCCCAGCGTGCTTTAGCGTTTCATGTACAATAGTGTCTGCCTGACAAAGAAAACACCGAAAAAGCAAATAAATCCAGGTCTAAGCAGGAGGTTGTGAGTATCACAGGATGCTGTGCCCCGTGGTTCAGCTGCAGTGACCCTGCCAGGGACTGCCAGCTCCCGTCACACTGGGTAATGGGAATACAGAGGCAGCTGCTTGCACCGGTGCTTTTGTTATCTGCCACAGCGAGCGAGACTTCTCCTGGCCCCTGGAATGTGGCTGCGGCTCCAGGTGTGGCATTCAGCCCCAGCCAGGGCACAGGGGCCTCCAGGCAGCCTGTGATGTGGGTTTGCACAGCCCCAGGGCTGGTGAGGGGGAGCAGCGTGTCCCTGTGTCCCCCGTGGGCTCCATGGGGCTGCAGCTACACAAGGAAATGGCTTTGGGGTTTTTTTCCTCATGTTTTAAAATTGCTGCCGGTGATCCCTTGAGTTCTGGAAAGCTGCTCCTAGAAAGAGACTACTGAGCTTCCTTAAAATAGCTAATTAAGTATGTATTTAAGCTTGTCTGTGTTAGAAACTAGCCAGCCTAGCTGTAATAGGATTGTTCTGGCTCGTTTTAATTGTGCTGATCTAACTTGCGTGGATGCTTCAGTGCAGGATAATGTTTGGGAGCAGACTTCTCTTGGAAAGCTGCAGTCAAACCAAGCCCCTCCCAGAATCACAGAACCCAGGGTGGGTCAGGCTGGAAGAGAGCACTGTGGGTCACCTGGTGCCACCTCCCTGCTCCAGCAGGGCCCTCCCAGAGCACAGGGCACAGGACCGTGTCCACAGAGGGATGGGATACCCCAGGGAGGGAAACTCCACACCCTCCCTTGGTCTCTGTTCAGGGCTGGGCACTGCCCAGGGATGTGGCTCATCCTGGGCTGAGCAGAGGGGAGGATCCCTCCCTGACCCGCTGGGAATGCTCTTCCCGATGTCCCCTGGATCCCCATCCCTCCTGTTTGGCTTTGCTGTCTGATCCTGTGGCTGTGGGTTACCCTCCTTTTCCTCCTGGTAGCTGAGACCCACCAGCAGCTCCAGTGATCCCCGATGGCAAAGAACATTCCTGCTGCTCCTCCTGCCTGGTCCTCGCTGCCGTGGCTCTGGATGTGTTGGCACTGTACGTGACCCACACTGGGGACAATGAGAATAGTCTGGCATATATATATGAAGTCAGGAGTTACTCATGCATACAGAATTCAATTTGATTTATTTATTTGATCCAGTGTTAAGAGCAGAGGAGTTGAACGCTCGGAAGTGCAGGGGAAGCCCTGCCTGAGGACTCCTTGTGTGCATTCAGCAGAGGGGTCTTGAGTCAGTGGTGTGCAACTGTGGCAGGAGTTTATTTTTATTTCTTCCTAGGGCCTTCGTTCAGGATGTTTCCTTTTAACAAAGAATTAAAAGGGGTTTTGGTTTTTTAACATCCCTTATGTAACCTCCAAAATATACTTTAAGCAGAAATCTGCATTTTTTTTTTCTTTTTCTTTACAAAAGCAGTTTGTGCAGGACTAGCAGGACAAGTCTTTGATGGGAGGTTGTTGCTGCTCTCTGCACCTCTTGTAACTCTGCAGAGTTGCTGTTGCCTTCCCTTTCCTGGCTGTGGGAATTCCCAGTGGAAATGGTTTACATGCTGGGGGAATTGGGGCTGTGTTTCACGTCAGACCTTTGCTGGGCTACAGGAAAAGTTGTCCTTCTCACTGTTCAATTCCTTCTCCACAGGCAAGGGGATCAGGACTAACCCCTAATTAAAGCAAGGAGGGTTTGTGTGAGCATCCCACTGACGGGAGATGCTTTTGGCTTCTTCCCTGGGAAAGCAGCCTGATTCTGGAGCTGCTGCCTGAGGGAGGGTCCAAAAATCTGCTCCTGCCATTTAAACAGGATATAAAATGACAATAAACTGATATTTTCCCCTTTGGGGTTTAGATTGAGCTTTCCGTATGACAGTGTCACAAACTGGGGAGGAAAAACATGAATATATAAATGTGTCAAAGCTCCCAAAAACCCCACTGCCTCTGAACCCTTCACTGCAGAAGTATTTGACTTTCCTGGCTTGTTTTAAGCCTTGGCTTCTGAGCCCCTTTCAAATCAGAGGTATTGCTGACACCAGGCTGCCGTAATCGGGGAGATTTGTTGCTGACTTTGCTGTGTGTGAGAGGGAATCCCTTTTTTCCCCACTGCAAATGGATTGCTATCAGGTTGTTCTTCCTTTTTCTGGAAGAAGGTTTGCTTCAAAAGGCTTGAAGTATAAATTCTCTGTCTGATACTTGCCTTGAATGGGCAGCACTGCTAAAAAGTTAATGGAGTGCAATAGCCTGGATGACGATTTTGCCTCTGATGTGAAGGAATTTTATATTCTTCCTTTCTTTTTAATTGCCTGGTGCGCTTTCTTCTTCACTATCTATCTATGTATCCCATTTTCCTTTTTTCCTGTGCGTGCAGTTCCCTGGGATCCCGGTGATCATTGCTGGGTTAGCAGTTTGCTGTGGCATGGCTGTGACTGGGGCAGCTGCTGACACGCCTGACTCGGCTCCACACGTTTGATGTTTGTGCTGATAACCCCGGGCAGCTTGGGATGCTTCAGCTGGGTAGAAATGGAGCTGAAAGAAGAAGTTTTTATACTTGAAGACAGTTTCCTGTGGTGGGGGTGACAGCGATTTCCACTCATTTCCTCCTGGTTGCCACACCATGAGTGGCTGCGGTGGCTTCCCAGTGGGAAGGGGCAGCAGAGCCCTGCCAGCATCCCAAAGCCACCCAGAGCAGCCCCAGGAACCTCTGTGACAGATGCCAGAGGCTGGGCTGGCCCCTGGTTCCCTGCCAGCCGTGCTGGGTGCCCTGGCAGTGCTCCACAGGGAGCCAGGGATGGAGAGGGGCTGCCCAGCCCAGGAATTGCCTTCAGGAGCTCACCCACTTCTCTCAGCTCATGTGCACGGGTGGATTTTTTCAGGGAGAAATCAGGACGGGGCAGAGACAGGTTTTACTCTGGAGCAGTGTTTAATGTCACTTTGCAGCAGTGTTTATTTCCCCTGGGCAAAGCCAAATGGTGAATACCTTGTAGAGATTGCAAGGAAACATTAATTACTGTGGCATATTCTCCTCTTTGGCTCAACTCGTGCCATTTTAAAAGCGTTCTCCATAGCTTGGATTTGTTTGTGTGGGAAGTCAGTTACATAATTAAAGCAAATGCTGTTCTATTATTCTGTGTTTTTCAGCCAAATGTTTTCCCTTAAATTAGTACTGTCTGTAGCTGGGTAGAAATGATGAGTGCCTTTGACAAAAAGTTTTTTTCTCCTTTGAAGCTTTTTTCATGTACTCTTCCTAATGGGCATTTTCCAATGTTATTCTTTGGAATCGTTTTGTGGTCATTGTCTGCTCTGGTTTGAAAAGGCTCATTAGGAAGCAGAGCCCTTGATGCCCAGCTCAGGAGTGGTATTTATGATGTGTGAGGTGCTCTCACTTTGGTGAGGGGGGGTTTGCAGAAGGTGTTTCGGCTGTTTTGGGTCCTGCTGTGAGTGGAAGTTGTTCTGATGAGGAAATTGCTGTTTTCCTGCCTGCCATGCTCCAGAGTTTGTGCTGCTGCTACTGGGAAGTGTCTGGGATTTGGGCTGTGAGAACACTGGGGGCTTTTCCTTGGGGGCAGGAATGAGGATGGCATCGTTCACACCCAGCTCGGGGGGGGCTCTGAGCACTGCAGTGCCCACGTGGTCAGGATTATCTGGTATTGGGTGAAACAGCAAATGTGCAAACAAAATCCGGGAGCTGGGCACGGTGCTCCCTGCTCACACTTCCCAAAGGTTACAGGGTGCCAGGGAGCGCGTGGGGACGGTGTCTGGAAGCAGCCCGTTAGGTTTGTGTGATGGGAACAGCAGGGGAGGATGTGTTTTGCAGGAGTGGGGTCTGGTTTAAGGCAGCCTTCACAAAACAGTGCTGTGCAGGAAGAGCTGTGCTGGCAGGGAGGTAACGTGGAATCACCTCCTCCCTGGAAATATCTTTCTCCTGGGGGCCTGGGACATGGCTGTAACTCTTGAGGTATTCAAGAAGAGGTTGGCTACAAATCATTGCAGAGCTGCCTTTGGAGGGGCCTTTGGCTCCCCTCAGCATGGGAGGGATGTTTTGAGGTGCACCTCAGCTCACTTCTCACCCACGTCTTGTTATTTGGCACTGACTTGATGGCATCACTGAATCATGGGATCACTTATGTTGGAAAGGGCCTCCAGGATCATCAAATCCAGCCTGTGCCCAATGCCCACCTTGTCACCAGCCCGGAGCACAGAGTGCCACATCCTTGGAAACCTCCAGGGATGGGGACTCCATACGTATCTGGCCAGCCCCTTCCAATGCCTGAGCACCCTTTCCATGGGGAAATTCCTGCTCATGTCCAACCTGAGCCTCTGTTGTTCCCTCTCCTCCTGTCCCTGTTTCCCCCGCCTGGCCCCTCCTGTCAGGGAGTTGTGCAGAGCCACAAGGTCCCCTCTGAGCCTCCTTTTCTCCAGGCTGAGCTCCTTCTCCAGCTCCCTCAGCCTCTCCTCCTCAAACTTAACCCTCTGGACCCTTCACCAGCTTTGCTGCCCTTCCCTGGACTAAATTTGAGCTGTATCTTTGAAATTGTCATTCATTGCAGCTGAAATCCAAGAGTTTTGTTCAGCTCCACTGTGATCACTGAGCTTGCTGGAGCTTGGAGGTGCAGACACACAGAGATGATGTCCCTTGGGTCTGGCACTGACACACCAGCTGCCCTTGGGGCATCTGCTGAGCTCTTACACTCGTGGTGTGTAAATACAAGATTTGGATTGCCTTGTAAAGCCTTGGCCTCTGTGGGGCTGAGCCCATCAGCAGCTGGAATAGCCTGAACTGGAAGGGAGGATGGAACCCTGTTTGCTGCTGGATCTATTGCAGGGAACAAGCCGTGGTTTTTCCCTGCCTGTTCCACAGGAGCTGCAGTTCTTTTGGCACTCTGTTGTCTCTGAGTGTGAGCGTGCCTGCAGGCACTTTGGGAGTGCTCACCTCTGACTGTGCTCATGGAGCAGCCGCCCCTCAGGAACCGACCTGGGCTCCTGGGGAGCTGCAGGCGTGAATCAGCAGCCTGGGAGACGTGGATCGCTCCCGGAATCCCACATCCTTGGTGTGTCAGCGGCAGAAGGGACTCACCAGGTGGCCGGAGTCACACAGACAGCGGGTTCGTGGCCACGGGCGCGTGAGGAGGAGGAGGGACCAGACGGAGCAGTTCTTCTTGTTCCTGCTATCCACATTCTCAATCTCCCCAGAGCCTGCTTTTCCAGCACCAAACATGCCTGTGCTGTTCCTTGGCACGGTGGGTTTGCCTTGCCAAGTGAGGACTGATCCCAAAAGGCTCCTGTGGGGCGCTACAAAGAGCCTCCCCCTGTTTCCTCTGTAAGGAAAACTTGGCACAGGCACCCACCCAGCCCTCACTGACTTCTCTAAGGATTTTGGGGGGAATTTTACCCTGAAGCTTCCCTATACTTGGTGCATCATTATTTTTGGCTGCTCAGCACCAGAAAGGTCATGTACGTGAACCTTTTCTTCTTTGCTGGATTTCAACATGGCCATTACCCTTTCTGCAATCTGCCCGCCCTGCTGAGCACGGGAATGTGTGGGACACGTCTGTTTGCTGGTCCCTTTCAGTCATTGTGTACAGACCATCCTCTCAGCCTAAAAACCCCTTGGCAATTGGGCAAACTGGGAGCTGACTGTAAGGGAAAAAGATCCCCATTCTCGTATTGGATTCTGCTACTGAGTGCACCCCTGGGCTATCTGGGATGGGGAGGAATTGCCTTTGAAACTGCCATGGAATCATCCAACATTGGTGGCCGTGGATTGTCACAGCAGGCCCCTGCCGTGGTGGCAGGGCTGAGTTCAGGGGTGGTGTTGAGCTGCAGTTTGCTCATCCTGTTCCCTCCCCGGCCCCTCGAGCGAATTCTGCCTCGTGTTCAGTGCGGGGCCATCTGTTTTCCTGTATGTCCTCTCTTCCCTGGCAGCCTGATCCGAGTGGAAAGGTGAGGTTGCACAGGCGTGAGGAGGAGCAGCTCCTTTGTTCTCCCAACAGCTTGTTTGCCAGCAGAGGAGCCAAGTGACAACAAGAATGCCGGGGCTTTTGCTGCCCTGCAAATGTGCTTCTAATGCAAAGTCCTGGGGAATAGTGACAGCTGAGCTGAGGGGGACCTGAGTTTTGGGGTTAATTTGGAACCTAAGACATAAAGGTCTCTTGCTTGGTGACTGGGCCTGAGCAGCCTTTTAAAGGTGCTGAAATCTGTATTTTGAGCTAACACAGATTTCGCTGTATGATTCCTCAGCATGCCTGCCAGAGAGCCCCCATCCCCCACGGCCTCCTCATCCGTGCAGAGCTGTTGCTGCCATCCAGGTTTTCCTCTGCTATCTCCTTCTGCACTGTAAATGGTAATTTAATTTCCACATTTACAGGCCTTAATTAATTATGAATAAAATCGTTTGTATGAATTTTAGAGCTGAAGGGGGGTGAATTAGCGGCTCTTTGGGAACGGGAGGCCTCCTCAGCAGAAGGGATTCAGCACAGGACTGGCTGTGCCAGCACTGCCCCTTCTGTCCCGTGGGCATCCCTGAGACAAAGGGACTTGTGCTGTCTGTCTGTGTGCAGACACACCGCGCTGCCCTGCTCTCCCCATTCACCCTTTTAGGCGTGGGGAGGGCAGAGAGGGCAGAGCCGAGCGCAGGTTTTAGAGCCTCGGCCCTTCCCGGCCCGACAAACCCCTTCCCGGGGTTTGTTTTCTTTTCCTGGAAGCGCTGCCGCTCCCAGCGGTTTGGCTTGGCAGGTTTCCTGCTCGGGGTGTCTCCATCCCCTGCTCTGCAGCACCGCTGGAAACGCCGCTGTTCAATCCCAGCAGCGTCCCCGTCCCCGGCTCGGTCCGTGCCGGGCTCCCCGTCCCCGTCCCCGGCTCGGTCCGTGCGGGGCTCCCCGTCCCCGGCTCGGTCCGTGCGGGGCTCCCCGTCCCCGGCTCGGTCCGTGCGGGGCTCCCCGTCCCCGGCTCGGTCCGTGCGGGGCTCCCCGTCCCCGGCTCGGTCCGTGCGGGGCTCCCCGTCCCCGGCTCGGTCCGTGCGGGGCTCCCCGTCCCCGGCTCGGTCCGTGCGGGGCTCCCCGTCCCCGGCTCGGTCCGTGCGGGGCTCCCCGTCCCCGGCTCGGTCCGTGCGGGGCTCCCCGTCCCCGNGCCGGGCTCCCCGTCCCTGGTTCTGTGTCAGGTTCCCCGTCCCGCGGGGCCGTGCCTTGGCTCAGGACGGGGTCGGGGTTGCGCAAGCCCTGTCTGGAGGGCTGGTTGCCATCAGCGAGCTCCAGGATTTTTTCATGAAACAGCGCACAGCTTCCCGGGGTCAGCTGGAGGTGATGGGATCGTGTTGCCTGCAGTGACTGACAGGGCAGTGACAGAGTTTTTGCTGCACAACTTTTGATTTTATTCCCACCGAGTGCCCTAAACCCGCCCGGCCCCGGGAGCAGCAGCAAAGTCAAGCGGGGCTTAGGTTTTCATTCCTTTATAACACATTATCAAAAAATATCCAAACACAAGTGCTCGGATTACTCACAGGGCCCTCTGGTTTGGGGTGACTTCTTCCTGCTTAATCATTTCTTTTCCAAGCTAATAATTTCATAGCAGCCTCTTGATCCTTATACTTCTCTGCATTTTGTTTGCTTGTTGTCCCTGGCCATCATCCTGCTGTCCAGACCTTTCTCACCATGTTTACAAAACAGTGCTTTAAGCCATGCCTGGTACTCATAAAACATTGGTGGTGTAGCCCGGGCTGCTTTTAGTGAGAAGATGGTTTGTGACTGGAGAACAGAGGCACAGGCTGGAAGCCTCTGCAGGCTGGGTGTACATACCCCAGTACTTTAGGGAATCAGGATCACAAACTGGTTTGGGATGGAAGGGATCTTAAAGATCATCTGGTTCCACCCTGCTGCCTTGGGCAGGAGCAGCTTCACAAGCCCAGGTTGCTCCAAGCCCTGTCCAGCCTGGCCTTGGATGTGTTAGGTTGTGCTCAAGTTTTCTTGAAGGTTTAAAGACAAACTTTAAAAAACCCCAAACCCCAAAAAAGGCATGTTGGCATCAATGAACTGAACTGATAACAGTTCATGCAAACAAGAACGTGTTCAGCTCCTGGAGTTCTCACTCTGGCACACGGCCACAGCCTCCTACTGAAGTGCTCAGCTGATCTCAAAGGTCTCATTTACACTGGTTACACCAGTAACTCCAGTTGTGCCCAGAACCCACACCACAGAGTTATATTTGAAAGAAGAAAAGGCAGAAAAAGCAGAACCTTGGCATTTTCCTGTTCCTTGCAAATCCTGATTTTTTTTTTTTTTTAACACTTCTTGTGGTTGCTTGGTCTTGCTTCTGTATGGATCTGTAGCATTTAAACCTCTGGTTTCTGTAGGATATAAATGGGATTTCTATCACACCACGGTGGCTGTTCATGAGAGGGTGATACAGGAGTGGAACAGCAGGGGGAGATTGCCCTGAGATTGTAAAACACAGGAAGTGTGGCCCTTTCTTAAATGCCTTCCAAAGAAAGGAACAAGAGAGGGAAAAACAGAGGTAGATGGCCCAGGGAGGACTGTGGATGTTGCCCTATGTCCCACTCAACTCAGTTTGCCAGAAGGGTAAAAGTCCTGGAGTTCTGAGGTCCCTTCCTGCAAACCCAAAGGATCCTCCTGGGCACCAGAGCCCTAGGCTGGCGAAGGGAGCAGCAGAAGGAATTTGGGCACAGTTGGGAGCTGGCAGGGCATGGGGGAGCTGGGAAGGGAGGGCTGAGGGGTGTAGAAACATGGGCTGGACAATTCCTTCTCTCACTGAATAATTCTACCTGATTTTTTTAAATCACTGGTCTTTGGAAGTCCCTTCCCTCCTGCCAGGGAGGGTAATTACATTCCCATTAGGAGCCTGGGTTTCCCTGGGAGGTGTGTGAGCCCCAGGGCTGCTCTGAGGGGCTTTCAGAGGTCCCAAGGTGTTATTTCTGAGTGGTTTTTACATCATGGGTGGAGGTGTGGGGGAGTCTCCCTCCCTTCAGACAAGATCTGTCCCATTAGTCTCAATCCTCACCCTGTTGACTTTTGGCCATTTCTTAACCAGCTTTAAAAAGTATCTGGAGCAAAAATGGGTCGCTTAGCAACCAGGGCGGCTGGAGAATGGGTCAGTGATTAACAATTATGGATAATCAAGGTTAAAAATGCAGGGCAGTCTGCTGGGCCAGCCAGAATGTTTCAGCGCTGGGATTGATGGTGCTGGGAAGGAAATTTATACCAGCTGGAGTTTTGACCTCATGAACACCATGATTCAAGACTTGAAACCAGACTGAAGTCTCTTTTCTTGACCGATATCTTACAAAAAAAGCATGAAATAACCTTTGGATGAGTAACATAGGCATGGTCTGTGTTTGACACGTGTTTTTTCCCAAGGCTCTGGGCCGTCTCCTGGCCGTGTGACTTTGCAACCAAACAGAAATAGATCTGCACGGGAGTGTGGAAAATATGGAGCCTAGCTAGAGAGCAGAAGGGACGAAGGACACTGGGTTTCTGGATCTGGTCACCTGTGTGAATGTTGATGCTCTGTTCCTCCAAGCAAGGAAACAACAAATGCCATGGAGGCTTGATCAATGTATTCTTTTGAATTTTATTTGGCAAAGTGATTATTTTCCCAAGTCCTTGGTGATGCTTTGATCTCTGGATGAAGAGGTCCCTGGTAGCTTTTTCTCCTTGCACAGAGTAGAAAAGGAGGTGTCTGGGTTGTGATTTCATTTACCCCAATAAATGTCCCAGCACTCCCCATTGCTGCAAGAACATCCAGTGAGAATATGAATCACTAGAACAGCACTGCATCTGTTGGATGTGATACCAGGGTTGTTTTGCCAAGTCATTTACTTTCATTGTCTAATCAATTCCTCAAGTCTCTTGCCTATTTGCCTCTTTGTTTAATTAACCCCTCTTTTCAGCCTTATCCCCCCCAAGTCATCATCCTGATCCTGAGAGGTGAGGATCACCTGCCAGTGCCTCTTCAGCAGTCACGGGAAGCAGTGCACTCCAGGAGCCCTGGCTGAAGGTGATTTATATTCCTGAGGACTGATCTTCCATCACTGGCTGAGGCTGACAGTGTCACGGACAGGCAGCTCTCTTCCTTCACTGCCCTGGCCTGTTCTCCCCCTCTCCTGCTTCCACTGAATAGACTTATTCCCTGCCAACTGAAATAATGCATATTTTAAAGATTCCTTTCAAACTGATATTACTCATCACCTTCCTCACCTCCCACCACTGGTCCAGGAGAAAAATCATCTTAATGCCCCTTTCCACTAGAGTCAGATGATGTCTTAATGAATGCTTTCCTTGCTTGGTTTTAGTCATTAAACACACTCTGCCATTGGTGGCTCTTTATGGCTTCAGCCTAAGTGGTAAAATCCATATGTGAGACTTTGCAGAGGCTTTTAGGTGTCATTAGGGATCATTAATATGCAGAGCAATGCCAGGCAGCAGAGGCTGCTGGGGTAGGAAATATCCATCGTGTGCTGCAGGATAACTTTAGGTCAGCAGAACTCAGGTACAGTGGCAGGATTTGGGCAAGGATTCCTCATTAGTGTATCAGGAGAGGGTGGGGTAGGCTGGGGAGGGAAAAGGCAGCCCTGAGCAGCTTTGGGGTTCCTTCCATCCTCGTGCTGCAGTGTTGGTCTGGAGCATCTTTTGGATCCTGTAGCTCTTGCAGTCACTGCAATGACTCCTCACTACAGAGAGGCTGTGCCCAAACTTGATGGCTTGGACTGCATTTGTATAAATTGAATTAATACCCAGTTTCAGGCTCTCTGCTGCCTGCTTCCACAGGCCAAAGGGGTTTTTTTCCTTCCTCCTGCCTTCTTGATTAGCATCTTCATTTCTGCCTTATGAGCCTTCCCCTGCTTTTGCTCGTTTGTTTGCCACTGGGGATGGGTTTCTGCACCCACCACCCAGGCAGGTGCTTGCAGGGGAAGCCCTGGCACCTTTGTGGTGGCACCTGAGTGACTTCAGTGCCTTTGTGGGTGCAGCAGGAGTGCCTGTGGTGATGGTCTCCTATGTACCTGTGGTTGTAGGATGTCTTCCTGGGATCAGGGAGAGCTTTCTGCCTTGCTTTCCTCGCTCTGCCCGGCCTGGGAGTACCAGGGGTGTTTCCTCTGGTCTGTTGTGGCTCAGCAAGGGAGGGAGACCAGCTGAGCAAGGATTTCTGTATCTCCTCTTTATTTAAAGTGTTTCTCCACCTTGGAAAGTTCAAAAGATTATTCTCTCCGTGCCGGTTTCTGACACCGGCCAGGCTGGAAATGTGAGTGGGTATGTTAATGCTGCCCCTGGCCCTCGTGGCATTCACTTCTGAAAAACAGAAATGGTTTCAATGTGCTCAGCCTGGGAGCTTTGGTTGGAAATGAATACTGTCAGCCACGTGAAATAGATGATAAATGACACTGAAAAACGTGTTTTGGTTTCCAGAAGCAGCGCTGGGGTTATGCCACAACTACAGTAAAGCAGTGTCATTTGAAATGCAGGTGTTTGTTCTCCTGGCTCCTGCCATGCTGTGCTGCCCTGCTGAGCCACCTGGGCTGCTGGGAGGTGTTCCTGCCCATGGCAGGGGCTGGGACTGGCTGGGCTTAGAGCTGTTCCATTCTGTGAGTCCATGACTTGCCCATGGCTGGGCTTAGAGGCTCTTCCATTCTGTGATCCCATGACTTTCCCATGGCTGGGTTTGGGTCGAGGTGGAGCTGGCTGCCTGTGCAGTGACTCCTGCTCCTGAGGGCACCACCATGGAGGGTGGCAGGAGTTATCCCATGTTTATCCCATGGGGCCTTTCCCCAGGTGAAATCACAGATTCACTGAGGCTGGAAAAGTCCTGNCCCCAGCAGTGCCAGCACAGGGCCAGGGCTGCTGCTCCCCACTCTGCTATGGGCACAGCCCCTGGAACTGACATCCCGGACTCAGCTGTGCACCGTGGTGGTGAAAGCCCTGCCTCAGGCACAGGGATGACTGTGGGATCCTGGCTGTTTCTCTGGGCTCCTGCTCTCTGGGATAATTTTTCCTGTTGCTGGTTGCTTTATATGCTCATTAAAAGCAATGGGAATTTGTGGGTAAAAGGGAAGATAGCAAATGTAGCCCAGTGTAAGCTCTAATGTGTTTGTAGATAAAACCCAACCTGGCATGTTTCTGCGCTGGAGATTTATAATCTAATCATTCCTTCACTTGCTCAGCAGGGACTGGAGCAGCATGTAGTTATTTACATATAGGGAACATTAAACAGCCACCTCTTTAAACCATATGTGAACATAAAATCCTACAAGCACTGCTGAGTAATGGGGATGTGTGAAAGACGAGAGCGAAAATAAAGCAGAAAGGAGCAGAATGCAAAGGTGTCACTGCAAGGAGCAGCTGTGCCAGGGGCGCACTGTGCCTGTACCAGAGTGGGAACGTGACCCTGTGCATCCATGTCCTCCTGGGCTAGCTCTGTGCACAGTGAACACGTGCAGCAGCTTTGCTCTGTGCTCGGCTGGGGGGTTGTGTCCCTGTGAGGAGCTGCAGGCTGGACCCCAGCATCCCTCTGGAGCTGTCATTGCTCCTTTGGGGCAGCTGTGATCCCTCAGAACCTGAGCTCCTGTTTGCACCTTCCCCTCAGGTGGCTTTTGCCGTGTCCTTGCTGGCTCTGGCCGTGGCCCTGCTCCTGCAGGGATCAGGATGAATTTGTCCAGGTGCTGGGGCTCATTCCTGTGATGGTGTTGTCTGGCACAGCACCCTGGCCGTGCCTGTCCACATCTGACAGCTCGTGGCTCCTGCCAGGCTGCTGCAACTCTGGCCTCTGTGCTCTGCATCTCTGACTTTGGGGCTTGGCAAAGGGATGGGGGAGTGTTAGTGCTTTTCCTTCCTTTTTTTCAGGGGAAAAATGCATGGAAAAGGCAGGCCCTGGAGAAATGGCTGCTCTCTGTGTCATATGAGCCCGAGACAGCACATTTGAATGTGTTCTTTCTGTTGGTGCCTTAGTTTCTTGAAATGGACTCTCCTGCCATTTTCCAGTTCTTTTACTGATTATGAACAGGAGCTTGAAAACAATTCCCTGATAGAGGGAGGCATGCCCAGGTGGGTGCAGTTCCATCCTGCAGCAGCCAGGCTGGCCCCACAGGCAGGTTTGGTGGTGAGTGTCAGCATGCAGGTGAGAGACAGAGCTGTTAGTTGTGCCTCAGACATGGATTGATCCCTTCCTGAGGAATCTCCTTCTTGCTGGGCTCCTCTGGGGCTCTGCTCATGGGGAGCCTGAGAAGAGCAACTTCTGGGGGGGATCTAGGATAAAAGGAGAAGTCAGTTTCTGTGATGTAGGGGGGATAAGACAGTGAGTTTCATCACAGAAATAAAACTGTTTCCTGCTTGTAAAACACCCTTTTGATGGCATTTTGACAAAATACTGTCCTTTGCATCTCTCATCTTTTAACTCTCTGTGTTCCTGGGCCCTGAAAGGAATGTGATAAAAAATGTGGAAAGGAGGAGGCTTAAGCAATGTTTTGTTCTTAAATCCCCACTATTCTTATTTTAGAAATCCCTACTGTATTTTAAATTAGTTTGTCAGAGTATAATTACCACGAATGAGGTAAGAAACTCATTTAAACACAGCAACTGTAGTGGAGAATCCAATTTTCAGAAATCAGTGGAAATTATAATTGGAGTCATTAAGTGCCGACTTTGGTAATTAAGAGCCGAGTTTTGACATTTCGGGCTCTGTTGCTAATCGTCCATGGAGAGGGTACAAAAATGTTGTGTTTGCTGAGGATTTGGAGGCTCCCTGGGCCAGTGCAGCTGCTGGCCACGCTCACACAGGGGTTGGCAGCCTGGCAGACACTTCACTGGTGCCTCCTGTTCATTTGTGTCACAGCACACAGAGAAAAGGGTCCCCTTGGGTCACACTCAGGGGAAGGAGTTTTCTGAGCAGGAGGTTCATGCCCAGCTCCTCAGCCTGTCGTGCATTCAGACCTGGATCTGGGGTTGTGAATCCATCTTGATAAAACAGCTGGATCTCCCTGCGGAGTGAAAGTGCTGATAAAGTTATTCATGAAAGAAAGCAGTGGTGGAAATGCATCCTTGTCACTCCTTGTTTGCAGAGTTATCTCTGGGAAGTCAGGATGTTCTGCATTTTTATCTCCTGCAGTTCAAGCAAGATGCTTCTGTTACAATAATGGGGAAACCACGAAAGGCCTGACATGCTGATAGTTATCATCAGCTAGAACAAGCCTTATGTTTCCTTTCCTATTAAGAATTCTGATTTTCCAGAGCAATGGCATTTATAAGGCTTTTTTCTTTAATTTTCTTGTTTTCCCAGCTCCCAGATGATGCTGTCTGGGCTTCCAGCGTGGGGGCTGAGGTGATGGGTTTGTGCTTTTGAGCTTTTACACCCACAGACAAATCCATTGGTGACTGTGATCTCCTGCTCTGGGTTTGAGTCTGTCGTGCCCTCCTGTCTCAGCAGGAGCCAGAGTCCAGCTAGAAGGTTCCTAAAACATGTGTTTAGCACTTTGGCCATGCTCATTTCTTAGGCATGTGGCAACCACTGGCAGTTAAACACTTATTTTGCCCAGAAATCCCCTTTTTGCCATGGTGGGGTTTTTCCCAAATTGTGCTTCCCTTCTCTTCTTGGGGGCTCTGACCTTTAAAGCTGAGTAGGTGCTTTCTCCTGGACTTGTTCATGTGTATGTTCGATGTGAGGCATCCATGGGATGGGTGTTCTGTGGAGCTGGGCAGCTGGTGGGATGGGCAGAAGGGAACAGGCCCCCTGAGGGAGGAGGGCTCCCAGGGGCAGCCTCGGCCCCCCAGCTGTGTTCAGGAGGAATGATCACAGAATCCTGGAGTCTCTGCAGCTGGGAGAGACTCGTGAGGATTGCAGCCACGAGGTTTCTGGATGCTGCACTGCTCAGAACACCTGGCAGTGGCTGAATGCTGTGTGACAGAAGGTGGGGAGCAGCTGGGCCAGGCTGGAGTCACCATTCCAAGCTTTCCTGGTTAGGAAGGGCTGTGTCCTCCTGCCTGGGCTGCATGCAGCTTTGGCAGCTCCAGGCTGGGCTGTCCCAGGCTCCCAGCTGAGCTCCTGCCTGAGCTGCAGCTTGGGGCAGCAATGAGGATACACTCTGCTTGAGGCAGAGTTTTTTTCCTGTTCCTTCTCCTTTCCTTTTGGTTTATGTCTCCAGACAGGCTAATGGGATTACTGGGTCACTCCGCTCACCGCGGGCTCTGCAGGGCTGGGGCTGCTCCTGGAGGATCCAGCTCTGGAGCTGATGTGGGCTGGCAGCCTGCTGAGCCTCCCTGGTCCCCTGGGGATCTGCCACCAGACCCTGCAGTGGTGGATGCATCCTCTCATTTCACCTGCTCTGGCTGCAGGGAGGAACAATTCCAAATGTCTTTGTTTGGAGGCTGCGGCCTGTGGGTGGGACTGGCCTCTTCTGGGGAGCACGTGGGAATGGAAAGCCTCGAGTGCAGCTCAGATGTTTGCCTGTGAGCAGCTCTCAGTGGGCTCTGTGCCCCAAACAAAGCTGCTCCTTGCAGTTCCTTCATAGCTGAGCCCCAGTCCTGAGCGCTGCAGGAGCCCAGTGCTGTGTCAGCCCAGTGCTGTGTCAGCCCCATGTTTGCTCTCCGTGCAGGAGCTCCCCAGGATCCTCCTGTGTGTCCTGGCCCATGGTGGTGACTCCTCTCCACACCCTTCTGCCATGGAGAAGCCAAGGGGAGGAACTGTGAAGGCTGAACTCTGTTGTCAGTGGGACTGCCCTGAGGGAAAACTCAGCCCCTCTGCTTCCCAGGGATCTCTGCAGGCAGCACTGGCAAACTCTGTCCCTCTGTGCTCCCCTAGGAGCTGGTAGACCTGGGGAAAACAAATCTTGCCAAGGTAAGTACAAATGACACGTCAGACCATGACTCCATTCTTCTATTTTATTTTTTCTTTCTTCAGTGACTGAGGTGTTTTCAAGAAGGAAAAAAAAATAAGGGTTTGTTACTTCTGTGCTATCCTTCCTCTTAGGTTTTATAGTTGAAATGTGTGGGTGTCTGTTGTGGCATCATATGTGTCCCACCACACATCCCTCCCTTTTCTCTGCCTCTTTAGTCATGAGGATTCAAGTTTCACATGCTTAAAATTTGTCACATGGACCCAGTAGCACTTAAAAAAACCAACCCACTGAAAAACCCCTCAGAAAACCCCAGGTGTGAAGTAGACCTCATGGTTTGGATGCCTAGGGCTTGGCCACACTGTATTTTCAAAGAGGATTTGCAAGGAGAGGGTTTCTCCAGTGTGTCCCTGAGCCCTGGCTTGCCATCCCATGGAGAATTTGGGATTTTCCCATGGCTGGCACTGCCCCGTGCCCATTCAGGTGTGTGCCCATGGGCCTGCTCGTGTGCTTTGGTGGAGCAGGGGTGTCTCCTGGCAGTCTGGCCCTGTCCTGGCTGCTGCTCCCTGCCTGTGGCACCAGGACTGTGCAGGAGGAGGGTGGAAGCAGTGCTGGAGATGCTGCATAACCCTCACCCTTCTGTTTTGAAGGGGAGGAAGAGGTGGAAGGAGGATGGATGGCATTGTCCCACCTTGCTGTGGCTGTGGTGGTCTCTGCAGTGCTGTGTGACCCCAGGGCTCTGCAGGATGTCACTGCATCAGTTCCCACCTGCAGCTTTTCCTGAGGATCTGGGGGCCCACTTTGTTTCTGCTGAAGCCCCACGAGAAAGGGAGCATCCTCCTGAGGATGGATTCTGCTTGCCCTGGGCACGTCTGAGAGGAGCTTCCTTCTGCTGCCTGGTTTTCCCTCAGGGTTTCCTTTGCTACCAAGCTGCCAGTGTCAGCTAAGACATGGAAATTCCATAGTGTAGCCATTCATCAGCCCTCCCTGAGAGTTTCCAGCTGCAAATTGCCAGCCCTGACAGATGTGGGCTGTTGGATCTGAGCAGCTGACCCTGCCAGGAGGGCACGGTGGGTTTTGTCTGAGTGGTTACCCAGACCCTGACTGGGTTAACTCAGAGTTTCCAGTTATTAGTTAAATGCCTTTTTTGACTATTTCCTTCTTCCCCCTCCTGTACTGAAGTGAAACTGGCCAAGGGAAGGGGTTCTGCTGTGGTGGCCAGTGCAGCTTTCCAGGCTTTGGCTCAGTCCCTGCAGTGTCTGAGCAGGGTCAGTAAATTCCTGCTTGCTTTTGGTGGGTGTAGGATGATTTCTTCTGTGGGGCAATAGACACACAGATCACAGAGTCACAGAATGCTTTGGGTGGGAAGGGACCTTAAAGCCCATCCATTCCACCCCTGCCATGGCAGGGACCCCTCCCACTGTCCCAGGCTGCTCCAAGCCCCAATGTCCAGCCTGGCCTTGGACACTGCCAGGGATCCAGGGGCAGCCACAGCTGCTCTGGGCACCCTGTGCCAGGGCCTGCCCACCCTCCCAGCCAGGAATTCCTTCCCAAAATCCCATGTCACCCTGCCCTCTGGCAGTGGAAAGCCATTTCCCCTTCTCCTGTCACTCCAGGTCCTTTTAAACAGTCTCTCTCCATCTTCCCTGCAGCTCCTTCAGGTCCTGGAGGGCTTCAGTTAGGTCACCCCGAAGCCTTCTCTTCTGCAGGCTGAACAATCCCAATTATCCCAGACTTGTAAAGGATGTAGAAAAAAAAAAGAGGAATTTTGCCTTTAACAATGCCTTGTTGCACAGAAGCAGGATTTTTTGCCCTCTGGCATGCTCAAGTAGGNGCCATGGCAGGGACCCCTCCCACTGTCCCAGGCTGCTCCAAGCCCCAATGTCCAGCCTGGCCTTGGACACTGCCAGGGATCCAGGGGCAGCCACAGCTGCTCTGGGCACCCTGTGCCAGGGCCTGCCCACCCTCCCAGCCAGGAATTCCTTCCCAAAATCCCATGTCACCCTGCCCTCTGGCAGTGGAAAGCCATTTCCCCTTCTCCTGTCACTCCAGGTCCTTTTAAACAGTCTCTCTCCATCTTCCCTGCAGCTCCTTCAGGTCCTGGAGGGCTTCAGTTAGGTCACCCCGAAGCCTTCTCTTCTGCAGGCTGAACAATCCCAATTATCCCAGACTTGTAAAGGATGTAGAAAAAAAAAAGAGGAATTTTGCCTTTAACAATGCCTTGTTGCACAGAAGCAGGATTTTTTGCCCTCTGGCATGCTCAAGTAGGGAGGTCAGGATTTGGGGAGCGGGGATCGGTGCAGGCTGACCCCCTGGAGTGACCCGTGGAGCACAATCCCACAAAGCAGGGCTGTTCCCGGGGGGAGCAGGCGGCCCGTCCTGATTAAAATGTCGCAGGGAGCGGGGGATGAGGAGCAGACTAAGAGCATTTCCTTCCTCGGGTTTTAGGAGACACTTAAGGGAGCACGCCGGGACGAGGGAGGGCAAAGGCGAGCTGCAAAAAGCACTCAGTGAACTTGTCTGGGGATTCAGCCGTGCAGGAAAGCCAGGCTTTGCCCTAAGAAATGGCAATAAAAGCCGACAAGCCCGAAGACCCGGATTAATTTAGGAGCTGTGCAGCTCGGGGAGGAGGGCTGGGAACAGCAGTGCAGCAGCTCAGGCTGACCTTGCCATCAACTCCAGCGCTCTTCCAGAGGTGCAGGCGGCGTCTGAGCAGCGTGACCCAGCTGTGCCTCAGGCACTGGGGTCCTCCTCACTCCCTCCCAGATGTGCAGGGCTCCAGGGCTGGCATTTGGACCTGCTGTCCCTCCCCCTGTCCCCTTGTCCCTGTCCTGTGCTGCTGGAGTGTCCCCAGAGCGCAGCACGGGGCAGGTCCCTTGGAGAGACTGATCCCAGTTCCCTGTGCTGCCAGACACGGGGCAGGGGCTGCTGCAGAGGGATTCGTGATCCTGGTGACCCGGAGCACAAAGGATCCAGGCCTGTTTGTGTCCCGCCGTGATGCCGAGCGTGGTTCCTTTGCTTCCCTCCTCCATCTCCTCCCTGCTCTCCAGCACGAAGCTGCACAGTGAAAGCTGATAGCAGCGTTCCTCTTCCCCAGGCGGCTGCAGGCAGTTGTTTCTATGCTCTTTGTTTATTTACATCTGAGCTGTAGGCAGTTGTTTCTATGCTCTTTGTTTATTTACATCTGAGACAGATTTAAGCACCTTTGAAACTCGGGGTTGGGGTGAGCCCGTGTGTGTATCTCACCCCAAATATCTCAGGCCTCCTGGTGCCTTCCATCCTCCTTCCCCAACCGCGAATTCTCCTCCCCACGAGCTTCCTGGTGCTCTAGGAAACTTCAACCACTTCAGCATCCTGGTCATGCTGCAGGCACGTTCCTTCCCAGTATTTATTAACCTGTATTTCCTCTAGTGGGAGGTGGGGAAGGGAATCACAGAATCATCAAGGCTGGAAGAGACCTGCAAGGATCTCTGTCAATAGGGCTGGGTCTCCTGACTGTGGGGGATTTCACTTGGATTAGAGCATGTCTTCCTCTTCAGTCTTTTCTTTACAAGGATGTTGTCCTATGACCAAATTCTCTCCTGAAGTTATTTTAAAAAAGCCCTAAATTGTGATAAGTGGAAATGTTCCTGTACAAGTATCACATGGACATATATATTTATATTTTTATATATATATATATATATATAGTAATTTTTAATGGCATCTTTGCAGCTTAGGAAGTGCTCAGTTTACTTTTGTGCCAGTGTTTTTGCCTGTGTGCAGTGGGAGTTCTTGCTGACATGTGTGGAGTCCTTCTCCTGCCCTTCAGCTGATGATGGTTTAAATAGAAAACACTTTCCTTAGGAGTGTGTCAGAGGAGTTCTGTTTTGAAAAGCTGTTTGCTTTCTTAAGTCCACGTGCACATATGTTTTTGTCTTTATGGTCAGGTTTCAGTGGTGTTTAAACCCCATTTTTCAAAACTGAGTCATTTAGAAGCCTTAGTGAGATTATTGTATGAGTCTTTTCACTGTTTGTGGAAAAAAGGGATCAGAGTTTATACCCCCCCAGCTTTGTCCTGTCTTTACCACCTTTGCCCTGTTAACTTTCTAAAGATGTTTTTTGAGCTGAAAGCTCAAAATAAGAGATAGAAAAGGATAGAAAACTGTCATGGTCTTGTGTAAACTATGTAAGACTATCCAGATGTGTGAGAGGCTGGTGTAAACCAAGGCTCCAGTAGTTTTGAAAATGAGAAGCCGTCCATGCATACAGCTCCTAGAAACCTGATCCATCAGTTATTTGTGGGGTTCTGAGCATCTGGAGCAATTTCCTAATTTTGCAGGAGACTTGGTGTGCAGCTGGGGGCTGGGTGCTTCCTCTCTGTCCACCTTGCTGCCTCCCTGGTGTAAAGCACCCGAGCAGCAGTCCAGGGGAGCTGTGTGAACACATGCTCTGCCTCAGAGCTGGTGTCTGGATGGAGTTAATCCTGCCTGGGGGGCAGCAGGAGGCCTTGGCCAGCCTTTGGAAATGTCTTTCAAGCTGATCTGGGCTCTGTTGGCTCACTCCAGCCGGGCTTGTTTCACGTAGGAGTTGAGCTGATGGAAGAAGCCAGGACCATGTTTTTCTCCCCAGGCTGGCATTTTGTTTGGTTTCTCACGTTCCCCTGCTTAGTCATCCCTCCTCTCAACTCCTTCCCCCTCTCCTGACTGGCAGACAAGACCCTGCCTGGAGGATGGTGCTTATTGCTGGGAGTTTGCCCTAGCAACCAGGGAGATCTGCAGAAATAGCTGCTGGCGGGGTGGCAGAGCCCCTCTGCACCTCAGGACGGGGCTCTGGGGTCCCCCAGGGCGCTCAGAGGTTGCAGTTCTGTCTCTGCTGGTGGGGTGGGACAGCAGTAACCAGGGCTGGATGGGCTTGGTGCACCAGAGGAGTTCCTGTGGTGTTCCCATGCTGAGGGAAATGCCTTTGCAGCCCCGGTGTTCCTCCCGTGTGTCCACGTGTGTGTTTGTGCCTGGTGCCTGAGCTGTCCCCTGCCTGGGGCTGGCCCTGCCAGGGCTGCAGTCCTGCTGGAGAGGCTGCTGGTGCCCCTGGAGCAGCACAGGGCAGCCACTCCAGGAGGGCTCTCCTTTCTGCTGCTGTTTGTTCTTGTGAGAGTCAGCACAGGAAATATTTGAAGATTCTTTTGGAGTGTGGCTGTTTTCTTCTCCCTGTCTCTCCAGTCTAAGAAGGTTCCTCTGTTTGGGGTGTCACTGCATTTCCATGGCACTGTGAGATTTATGGGGAATTGTTCAGAGGCCATCTTCTGCTGGGGAAAAGCTTTTTTGCAAAGATTCTCTCTGCATTGCCTTTGGAGGGTGTCCTGCAGCCTGGTGTGTTGTTACATCCACCCTTCCTGATTATCAGCTTCATTTCCCTCCAGATCCTTTCCTCTAGCCATCTCCATTTTTTGCTGTATTTTGAACTATCCCAGATAGTTCGTACATTTAAAAAAAAATCTTTCCCTGAATGTTTTTTGCTCTTGATGCAAACTCACAATGAGGAATTTTAGATAAATTGACTTCACCCTACATTTTGTGGGTAACTTTTATTATTTGCAATTGCATTGGAAGTGTAAATACTCTCTTATAAAATATGAAATAATCCCAAATGTTCCCAGTGTGCTTGGGTTTAAAATAGCTTTCAGGTGATAGGGAGAATGCAGAGTTTGTGCTTGGTTTTGTCTGGTGGGACAGGCGTGGGTCAGAAGAGCATCTGCTGCTGGGCACTGAGGAGAGGAGACATCTCTGTGGTTCCAAGGGCTTGGCTGGTTTGCTCAGGCTGTACCATGCCAGCCTCTCGCACTCCTTGCAGCACTAAAATGTGCCTCTAACACCATCTGCTTGTTTATCTGTCTGTGCTCCTTTATAATACAGCTGTGACCTGTTTGGAAGAGAAATCCAACCCAAAGCCCAGAAGGGAATGAAAGCAGTGGCAGGTAATTGAGTTTTAATGTGTGATGACATGCAAGATGAAGGTTCTCAGGGGCCAGAAGTTATGTAGATTGTTGGTATAAGGAGACAGAGGACAGCCCAGATGAAGGTGGAGGCACAGATATTTATTTGTATGTGGGAGAGAAGAGCCCATCAGCTGTAATATTTACACTCAATTACCCAGGGAGGGCTTGTAATTCCTTGTGTTCTCTGGAGCATTCTGTATTCTGCTGCATATTCCAGCCAGATGTGTTTGGCTGCCAGGAGTTTATATACATTTTCTGCCTTTCCTTCCAAACAATGTCATGTTTATTACCAGTTTCACCAGTTGTTGTTTCAAGGGAAGAAAAAACAACACCCTGCAGAAAGCTGTTCTCTGGCACTGTAGCATGGCTGTGTGTGTGAGTACAGCACACAGGAGGGGAAAAAGTGCTGGATTTCAGCCCTGCAAACAACAGGCAGGAAAACTCTGCTGGACACAAGGATGGGCCCGTGGAGGAGGCACTGCAGTGCTCTGGCATTGTTTGCCGTGCTCACCTCTTGGTTTTTTTGTGGTTTTTGGTGTTGGTTTTTTTTTTTTTTCCCCTGGAATTACTTATGCTTGATTGTTGCAATTGATTGCAATTGTGAGAGCTAATTTTAGTGCATAATTTTTACACTGGAAGCCTGCCAAATGTTTGTGTCATGGAGGAGAACAACTGCACAGGATTTGGTGTGGGGTGTGCTTGTCTTCCTTTCTCCAACCAAATATCAGCAGCCAATCCACGGGCTGATTTGGATTTGTATAAAGGGAATATTCGTTCATAGCCAGTGTTCTCCAAGAAGAAAATTCAGCCTCCTGTGGAAAGAGAAGAGCAATTTACAGAGCTGTGCTGAGTTCTAAGGACAAGCTGGTTTTATTGCCAGTGATGGAGTGACCATTGCCTTAGTTTTAAGACAAATAACTGACCTAAGCAGGTTAACTTTTAAACTTTGTGTGATGGAACAGAGAGCAGTGTTGCTCCAGCCCTAGGAGACAAAGCTGGTGTGTTGAGCTGGTGAAGCTGAAGGGCAGCACATGGCTCTGTAGATCTGGGCCCTTGGAAAGTGCCACAGCACAAAGTTCCAAGGCAGGACTGGCAAGGGGGAGGTTGAGTGGCCACAGGATAAAAATGGAAGTTTTATTTCTGGGTGAAATACCGTCAGGGATAAGTGTTGCTTTCTGCATCCACATTTTCCTATATCCAGGATTCAGTGAAGTTGGGCTGCTTTGTGAGGCTTTCCTCCTTTTCCACCTGCATTTGGCCAGAGAGGAGCAAGAAACGTGAAGAGATAGAGAGGATGTGAAGATTGCAGTGGTGGTGCTTAAGGCTTTTTGGGACAATTTTTATATGGATTGAAAATTGATGCTAAAAAGAAAAGCTCATCTCATAGATTATTTTTGGTACTGAAATGATGACTTGTTAGATTAGATAGCAGAACTCCGTGGAACTTGTGTTATCTTTCTCCCACGGGTTTGTGGTGTCTCCTCTCGCTTGGTTTTTTCCCTGTCATTCCAGTTGTGATTTATCTTACATGCTTGTTTCCAAACAAGTTCCACTGTCAAGCTGCCATGATACAAACATTTGTCCTGGTTATCCTTCCAGAGTTATTCACAGATAGAAGTTCTGGCAAAGTCAGGGACAAGAATGATGATGATAGGTGGAAGATCCACCTTCTTGGAATAGCAGTTCGGGTTTTTTGTGTTGTTTTGGAGCATTTTTAGTTCAGCTTGGTGCCATATGGGTTTTACTTAAGGACATGGTTTGTCCCTGGAAAAGTGTCTTTAAAAAGGATGGAACAGTTTAAATATATTCAAGACAATTAATTAAAATGCCTTCCAATGGAAAGGGAAGAAGAGCTTTTTTTTTTCCCCAAATTAAAGCTGCAGCCTGGTGAAACATTTTGTATCAGTTACAAAAGGAGCTCCAGTACATTCCTCTGAAACAAGGGATGAGCCAACTGCATCTGCGAGCTGTGGGAGTGACATTTCAGAGCCCACTGACAGTCTCATTGTCAAACTGAGCATCATCTCTCTCTTCCTGGTGAGCTCCTCGCTTTCCAGGGGCAGAACTGCTCCTTTGGAAAATGCCACTGGAAGGCATGGACACCTTTGGGCTGGGAACAGGCTGCCAAATGAAATTAAACATTTAAATTGAAACAGCCTATCTCCAGGAGTCAGCCCTCCCTTCCCTGGCAGAAAGCACTGGGGAGAGGGAAAGGCATGAAGCATTTTTTGAGCAGTGAGGACGTTCACTGGTGGTTTCTCTATCCAATTTCTCCAGGTGCTACAATAATTACATGTTACACTGTGGTGATGTTCCTGAGCCTTAAGCAGGTGCAATTATCTCCTTCCTTACGGGAGGATTTCCAGAGGTAGAGCACTAGAACTAGGCCTTTGACGTCCTGTGTGAGCTGTGATTGATTTGAGGAGTGAAATGCCACAGCAGAGGGGACCCGGAGCTGCAGGACCTCTCTGCCGGGCTGCCAAGTGAGCAGCCGCTTCCAGCTCCAGCCGGGATTATTTTGTTTACAAGAAACTGACAGAATGGTAGGATTGTGTAGGTTAGAGGAGCTCTCTGGTCCCACCTCCCTCTCAAAAAGCACTTAGCAGCGTTTCTGTGTGTGTGTGTGTGTATAAACAGAGATCTGGTGCAGATTGCACCTCCCTGCGTGCTGCCGTGCTGTTCCCAGAGCGGGGCTTTGCCACAGGGGATGTGCTCAGCCCTGGGACGGCTCAGATCTGCAGCCCTGCCACCGAGAAAGCCATCACCTGGGCTGGAAAAAAGTGTCTTGGGATGAGCAGGGGCACGGAGCGAGTGTGGGGGCAGAGAAGAGCCGGGCAGGCAGTGATGAAATATTCCTGGTGATGGAGCTGATGGTGTAAGCAAGGGCCAGAGCCGTGGACAGGGCCGGGAGGCAAAAGGAGCAGTAATGAAAGGGAAGCAGCACATCAGAGAGGCTGACTGGAAGGCAGAGCTGAGGTGAAAGCTCAGGGGAGGGTTCTCTCTTTGATCTGTGTGATCTGCACCTGCGGGGCTGTGTCGGGCTCCTCCAGGGGCTCCTGTGGGAGCAAATCCACCGTGCTGTGAGGGCAGGGGAGCCTGCTGAGCCAGGAGACACTGCTGAGCCAGGAGACACTGCTGCAAGGCTTGGGTGCTCTGCAGAGCTGCTTGCAGAGCAGAAACCGAAGGCAAAGACCCCAGTCCAGGTTTTCCATGGGGAAAGGCAGGTGGGAAAGGTGTGGGGTGGGCTGGGTGAGGTGAGGAGCGTGTCCACAGTCAGTGGTGTCTGCAGTCAGACAAAGTTCTGTCTGAAATAAAAACACTCAGCACACACTCAAGGGCTGTTTTTTAAATTCCCACCCCCCCCAGAAACTCCTCCACGTTCCTGAACTCTGCAGTGTTTGGATGCCACAGTGCAGTGGGGAGAGGGCACAGGGATCAGAGCTGCCAGGAGGGGAGCACAAAGGCTGGGCTTGTTGGCTGCTGGGAAAGGGCCAGATGGAAGAGGGAGGCAGGAGGAGGAGAAGCGGATGTTGGAAGTGGTGGGTCAGGGGTGAGGGGCTGCAGCAGCCCCACCTCGGGGTCTGACCCTGGGGGCAGAGCCAAACAGCACACCCAGAGCACTTGGGGGTGCTGCAAGGGAGGGGAGAAGATGTTTTCCACAGGAAACAGCTGGGACCATTCCCAGGCAGGTTGTAGGGTTTATTTCCCTGTAGCTTTGTTACCTGGAATGGCTCCTTGTGGGGTTGGGTGCTGTGCTCCCGAGGTGAGGTGGCCTTGGAAGCCAAAGCAGCAATTCGAGGGGAAAAGAGGAGAAACCCTTGTGAGCAGCTTTAGTGGTGCTGGTAGAGCATGGCTGGGGCTGCTGTGACCTGCTCTCTGTTTCCCTTGGCGTGGTTTCCAGGAAAGAAAAAAAACCCTACATCCTCGAGTATCAGGGTGATTTTATTTATTTTAAATTACTTTTTAATGCTCCAGAACTGAGTTGCTGTGGGTTTGGGCAGCTTCATTTTACTGACACATCTGCACAGCCATTTGTCTTAATCCTTCCTTTCCTCTCCACGTCCATCCCAGTTGGTGCTCCTGGAGTGGAGCTGCTGCAGGCTGAGCCCACAGCCTGTGGAGGTGCCTCTGTTGCCCCAGCAGTTGTTTCTCGAGAGCACTGCCTGCCCCGTGGGCTGCCCCAGACTCTCTGGGAGCAGGGATCCAGGAAGCTGGGCTGATGCTCTCACAGAGATACAAGTGTCCTGCTGGGGCTCGGGCTTGCTAACAGTGAGTAAAGCATGAGCTGACAGGAGTGTGTCAGAGGTGTGAGGTGAGGTAAGAGACAGGTGTTGGGCAAGAGCACAGGGATGAGGAGCCTGGCAGGTGGATGGGAAAACAGCCCTAAAACTGGCTGTCAGTGTTGGATGGAGGAGATGGTGATTCAGGAGCTGCACACGGATCTCAGGGCTGGAGGCCTGTGGGAACAGTGCTCCTGGAAAGAATGAGGCAGAAGTGGTTTAGCTGTAATTTATTTATCTTTTTCATGCAGGAGGTGAGTGTGTTGCTGAGGCACAGGACAGCTCGGTGGTGGCTCAGTTTGCTGACAGGAGCAGGGCACAGGAAGGGCCAGGGGCACCTGGCCTGTGGAGTTTGGGGGATCAGAGGCAGAGGAGAGCAGGATGGGATGAGTGCCCCTGCCAGCAGCCAGGCAGTTCGGGGTGGATCTGCCCTCCTAGCCCAGCTGGAGGCTTTAGGGCAGGCCACTGAGATACAGAGGGGGCCTTTTCCATCCATGACCATGCTGCTTGTCTCCTGATGTTGTGTTTTGCCATCTCTGCTCTGGATGGGCTCCTTGCCCTTCGGCCGGTCAGACCTCTGGTCACCTCTGAGGCCACTGCCACCCTCAGGAGTGTGACAGGGGCTCCCCTCCCTGCACTCCTGGGAGGGAGCCCTGCACGGTGCAGGCTGGATTTTTGGCAGTGCCTTAGAGGGGGATGCTGGGGAGATGGGACAGCCAGCTCTTCCCACGACACTGCAGAGGGGCCTGGAGAGCCCTGGGGGAGCTGGACAGTGCCCAGCAGCCACGTGAGCTTTTCCCCAGAGTTGCAGCAAACGTAGGAGAAGCTTTTGGATATGACCCCTTTAGGGCCTGAGATCATTTCTGCCCTGGCAAACCCAGGGAGAGATAAAGCAATGGAGAGCTAAGAGCTAAATCTCTCCTGTCCAAATGCTGGGAGCATATGTAATAGGATTGTTGAATTGGAGTTACATGTTTTCCAGGATAAGTACTGGCTGGTGATACCATTGTAGCCATGCTTAAATCAGGGAAAAACTGGGGATTTACAGCTGTTGTTGGGGATGCTGGGGTTTCCCTGCAAGCTTCCAGAACAGCAAAAGGGAAGAAAAGGCTTTTGTAGATAAGACAAAACAGATCCCTGAGAAGGCTGGAGCTCCTGGGGGGGAGAAAACATCAGTGCTCTGACCTGAGGGTAGTCGGGTATCACAGGTTTTCCTTACACTCAGTAAAAATGCTTTGCAGATCTTGTAGCTGAACCTCTGCTAGTTTACATGGGAAAATGGGGGGTTTTTAGCAACACTTTCATTTGTTTTTCTGCTCACCTTTCAAGAGGTGCATTAAGAACTCTGCACATCCTGAGTGCTGTGTTCAACACATATTATTGAAGTACAGTTTTAAACGAAGCTTAGGAGCTGTCAGAGCTGAGCTTGTCTGCCTAATCTGGAGTTGGTCTCTTTCCCTGTGAGGGCTGTGATCAGTGTTAATTACAGGACAGCTCCTGCCTCACCTGCAGCGGGGTTGATTCCTGGCAGTGGGCTGCCCTCACCCTGGTTCTGTCCCCAGAGGGACTCCAGCATGGGGAAGGATGTTTGTTGCTCCCAGTTTGGGGACCCTGGGATCTGCTTCTCCTGGGGCTTTGCTCATGAGCCGTGTGGCCATGGCTTGGGCTCTTCAGCCCCAGCCAGGCAAGGGAGGGAAATAAATGCCTCATGTCCGAGGGAGCTGCTTGTGGGCAGACAATTGTGATGGGGCAGGGGCCAGGAGGAGGATGCTTTTTGGGCCGGGAGGAGGATGCTTTTTGGGCAGGGAGGAGGATGCTTTTTGGGCTGGGAGGAGGGTTTTTTGGGCTGGGAGGAGGACGCTGTGGCAGCCCCCAGCAGTGGGTGCCGGTGTCCTGGCAGAGCCTGTCTGTGCTGAGCATGGAGTGGTGGAGGCTCTGTGGCTCTGTGGAGCTGCTGCGTGCCCAGCCAGGCTCTGGGCCAGCACAGCCTCTCTGTGGGGCTCTCCACACCCCTCTGGGGGTGGTGGGAAGGGGAAGCACCCGGCCCAGCCCCGGGTATCAGCACAGATTTAATCGTGGTGCAGTGACAGCTCTGCCCATCATTGGGACTCATGCCAGCAGGAATTAAAACTTCCAGGCTGATCTCCATATCCTTCACAGGATATCATTTCCCAAAAGTGCTGCTGATCTGCTGCTGCCTGTCCTGAGCTCCCTGCAGACACAGTCCCTCTTGTGCCAAGCCCTCCTGGCTCCACAAGGTGTGAGGGACACCCTGTGTTCAGCTGAGCTTCTGTCTGTTTTTTCCTTTCCTGGAAACCCAACTCTGCTGAGGCAAAGCAGCAACCACCACAAGAAACAGAATGGGTTGGGTTGGACCTTAAATCCCATCTCATTCCAGCCCCCTGCCACAGGCAGGGACACCTTCCATGGTCCAGCACCAAGCCCTGTCCAACCTGGCTGCTGGGACAATCTCTTTCCCAGCCTACCTGTCTCTGCTTTCATCCTCCTTTTTGTGTTTGAGTTTTTCCAGGAGCTCCTTGTTCACCCACACAGGTCTCCTGGAGTTCTTACCTGCCTTCCTGCTCAGAGGAGGTGATCCTTGAGCATGAACCAGGTTTCATGGACCCTTCTTCCACCCAGGGCTTTATCCTGTGGGACTGCCCCAAGCAGACCTCTGAGATAATGGCTACATCCAGTTGTTGTTGACTTTTTGATGAAAATCCCTTTTTTCTGGCCGTGCCTCCTTCCCTGTGAGATCCCAGAGCTGTGCTTTACCTGCTGTACAAACCTGGGCAATGCTGCTGTTTCTGTGCCTGGTTTGCTGGGCCAGGGGAGGTGTAGCTGTGCCTCTGTGACCCCAAATCCCTGCTGGGCTCAGCGGGTGTCCATCCATGGGGATGGCTGCAGGAACTCACCTTGGGTTTGGTGGATCCCCGTGAAGCAGCACCAGCTTTGGAAGTTTTTGTGTGAGAGCTGCTGTGTGGGGCAGTGCTGTGGGACTGGGGCTGCTGGCTCCTGGCAGCTGCCTCCTCTCTTTCCCAGCTCTCTGGCCGTGCCTGCTGGATTGTCAGCAGGCAAAAGACCATTCCCATTCCATCCATGGAATTAGGGATGGATAAACCAGCAGCGGGTGTTCAGCTGGGCCATGTTCAGAGAGCAGGTGTTTCCTCCCAGGGTTTAAGTTACCAAATTCATCAGGACCTTCCAAGTTGTTGCATTTTAAATTCCCTGATCCCCAGGAACAAAGTCATTTTCTCAGCTTTGGAGGCTGACATCTGCTTACGAGGATTATGCCTGTTCCTGGAGCAGTGGGCACAGATTTTCTCTGTGGAAAGGGAGATATTGGAGAGAGTATTAAACCCCAGTACAAGTTCCTGCTCTGGAATGGAAATTGCTGGGCAGGTTTGGAGCAAGGCATGTTGGAGCTCGCTCATTTATTTGGCAGATGTCTGCTGGTGTTACATCATGCCCAGCCCTTGGAGCTGCCAGGGCTTTGGAGGGCTCAGTGTGTTGTGGTGGGCTGGCCATGGGGTGCTCTGCTCTTCCCACCTTCCTGGTGTGGGAGCACGACCATTTTCCATCAGGAGCCGTCAGCAAGCTCTGCCTCCCACAAACCCGTGTCCTGAGGGGATGGGAAGCACAGGGCAGGGAGGAGAGCCACAGGAAATCTCTGCTGGATGATGCTCAGGACTTGTCAATCCACTCCTGTTTCCAATCTCTGAGCAGCGTGTGGGGATGGTATTTGCTGGGGATAAGTGACCTTTCACTGTTTTCATTGTGCAGGTATTCTAGAGGTTTATTTTAAAAATACATTCTGTTTTGCTACCTGAAACCTCTGCCCAGGTTGTTGTTCTGTGAGATCCACATGACCCCTGAGCATAATTTTGCTGAGAGCATTGAGCTGGGAGCCGAGCTTTCTGTAAAACCCCAGATCAATAGCAGTGGTACAATTAGCTGGAGCCAAGGCCTGTGGAAAGAATTGCTTTAGAGGAAGTAAATGCTGCCTGCAGCCCTCAGTGTGTGGAGCTGACCCACCACAGACCAAAGGGAAACCGCCTCTGTTGGTTTTTGTGGCTCTGGCAAGATGCAAACAGCAACAAACAGTGAGAAGCAATTTGGATTGGGATCGTTTCCCCCCTGCACTAGCAGCTCGAGGTGGTGTCAGTGGTAAAAGTCTGGTTGCCAGTTTGGCCAAGGTGTGTTTCAGGGGGTCAGGCAGCTGAACAGCAGCTCTGTGCATCTGGATGCTTCCAGCTGACCTTTTAATCTTTCTTTTTCATTCCAGGAACTACGTGGGACAACCAATGTTTCCCTTTGATCCTGTTTACTGCTGTGACAGCCTCATGTGAATGAGGGCTGGGGTGGGTTTGGTGAAGGTGTGTGTTTGCAGCTCCTGCCCACCCTCCTCCTGCTCTGCTCACCTCCCCTTCCCCTCTCCAGCCTGCAGAGCAGAACAAGTGGGCTCTTGGGAATAAAAATGTTCAGGCTTCTTGGAGCTGCAGAGTGAAATGTTTACATGAGGGGCTGTGTCAGCAGCTGCATGTTTTATCCAACCCAGCATGTCCAGGAATGTTTATAGAAACATGGCAGCACTAAATCGGGACAGTTGGTCACTAATCTTTGCAAAGATACAAAACTGATTAAATAAAAAGATTCCCTGAGGCAGCCTCTAAGTTGCAATATAAGGGTGACCCAGGCTTTTAAAGGCTCCTCTCTGGCCCCTGTTCCTCCCCACACTTCCTCTGTGTGGTCACTCCAAATTGCTGCCAGCTGGCCCATTCGTCCTGTGTGGGGTTTTGACCTTTCAGAGAGACAGACAAAATCTGTGGCTTGTGCAAATCTTTGAATTTGCAGCCAGCCTGACAGTGAGAGGGAGGAATAGAGGGAGTTTAAACTGCAGAGGGAAGAGATTCTGCTCTCCAGTGCCTCACTGTTGACCACAGACCCCACTGTGCCCATAAAGGAGTCTGAGTCTTCTTGCCTGTTGTGTTTGAGGTTTTCTTGCCTCTGTGTTGCCTTCTACCCTTGTTTCAGACATCAGGTTATGGTATGTTTCCAGCTAGACAAATACGAGCTGGTTTTTTGTTCCAGGGTAAGATTTTTTTTTTCCAGCCAAGTGGTTTTGTAGCGTGATGCCTTCACAGAGACAAAAACAGAACAGAAAACCATGATTTTAAAAAATGTCAGCATCATAAAGACAGAAGAATGAAACCAGAGGACTGCTATATCATCAACGTGAGCATGCCAGTGTGTGAACGTGTGGCAGGGCAGTCAGTTAACAGAAAATGATAGTGAAATTGGGTGATATTTCCAGTCTCCCCAGGGGGAAAGCACATGTGGTTTACAATGGATAATGAAATGTTATGGTTTTTATGTCTAATACGTTAATTCTGCCAGGGCAGTAATCCCGAGGTTCCAATCCACATTTAAGTTGGAAAGATATGCACAGGCTTTTATTGAGGACATAAACTACAGTGCATTTAAGGCAAAATAACAGAGAGATGGGAGAGGTTTCCACTTCTCCTCCCTTCCTCCCACTCTTGTATCAAATACTGACTCGTGCCAGAGGGGCTGCTGCCCTGAAGCCTGGTGCTTCTTCCATGGCAAACACAGAAGTTAATCCCTTTTCTTTTTTCAACTTTGGGAGGCAGATACCTTTTGTGATGTTTTTGTGCTTGTGTGGGTTTTTTAAGAGCAAGTCTTGAGCCCTTCTGGCTTAAAACAGCTGCAGGGGCCAGTGGCTGTGGATGAGCCCAAGGTGCTGATCCAGAGTGTGGCCCGTGTGTTGTGCACCTGGTTACCCCAATCCAGCCCCAGTTCCCTCGCTGCTTCCCTGCCCAGTGGTGGGGATGTGGCTCTGAGCCTGAGCTGTCCTTTTAATCAGGGCCATGTGTTCCCTCTCCCCTCCCTGCAGCAGCACCAGGGCTTTGTTCAGTGCACAGGGAGCAAGTTCAGGGAGCCAAAATGGCCAGAAAATAAAATTGTGGTGTTTTGGTCAGCTGTGTTTTGGGAGCCAGGTTGCTGGAAGAGGTAGGAGGATGTAGCAGCCCTGATGTGGTCATTTTTGGAGAGGTCTGAGGAGGAAGGAGGTGTCTTGGAGCCTGTGTGGCTCTCTTGTGGTCCCAGTAATGTCATCAGAACACTTCACTCCAAAGCCCAGTAATGGATGGACACCCTTGGTTTAACCTTTCCTTGCCAGCTGTGGGGTTGGGCTACTTTGCTGTGGCTTTTAGAGCTTCTCCACTTGTGTCCTGCAAGCTGATGTCCCAGGGGACAACTCCTGTAAGGACCGGGGTGGAGAGGGAGGAGGAGGAGGCCCCTCCCTGGAGAGGCTCTGGATCACCAGTGCTGTGGGATGCCCTGATGGGGAGTGTGCAGGAGCCCTGAGATCTTCTGTGCTTTGTATTCTCAGGGGTCTCTCAGGACTGTGATCCGTGGCTGGTGTGGGCAGCTCAGAGTTTGGTGTGTTGCTGGAATGGGAGGGGAGGAGGTGGATGCTCACAGCCCCTGTGCTGGCCTGGCTCAGCTGGAGGGAGCTCAGCGGGTTCTGCAGAAGCCGAAATGCGGAACGGGGTTATCTGTGTGCCAGGAGTTCCCTTATCTGCCCCCAGTGTGGCTGCAGGGGGGAAGTGGGCACCTTCTAAAAGCCATTTCTCCAAGAGACCAGGCCCAGCATTCTTGACATGCTTCAGCCCACGATGCCCCACTTCTGCTTTTGGGCAATCAGTGCAGCCCATGAACCCGAGCTGTTCGGTTACTCTGCAGGGGATTTTTGTTCTCCCTGCCTATTTATTGCAGCTTTAATACCTCTCCACCACCAGCCATCCCATGCCCTGTGTATTAATCACGTCTGTGTGCGTGTGTGGGGAATAGAATAAAGGCAAAATAGCTTTGGTCACACAGACTTATGCAGAGCAGGATCTGCCCTGATATCTCTCCGAGCTTTTTAGAGTTGGAACAGTGACAGCAGGCAGCATTGGAGTCCACCTCCCAAATGTTGTGTTTAATCCTAAATCAGGCTTTAGCGTTCAAGTAACAGACAAATACTGAAAAGCCTCATAAGAAGTAAGAGGAACAGGCAGGACTTTAAAAAAAAAAAGAGTACAAATGAGGAAAAGTAATCAGCAGTTCTGGAACTATTATGATTTTCAGAATGGCGGCTTTTGCCAGTGAAAGGGACCAGGTCTCTGGCCTTGAGCTTGCTTAAGAAGTTAATCTGTGTGTGAACTCTGAGTCTTGGGGATCACCCAGAGAATGATGGGATGTCTGAGCCTTCAGTCTCACATTTGTACAAGTAAGGTCACCCAGCAGTGGCATTAGAAGCTGGAGGCTCAGGTGAGACCCTGATGCAGCCCTTCCAGAGGAGAGTGTGTAAGCCATGGCTGTAGCTGTTGTCTCTCAGGGTTGCTGCTGCTGTGCACATTCAGGAACGGGCTCACAGGAGCTTGGGCTTGGGGGCACCACAAACCAGGTGTTCTTTACCTGCCATGTCCGTAAGGAGCCGTGGCCTTCCTCCAAAAAGTGCTTTGGAACAAGGTTTAAGGGGGTCTTTATTTTCTTTAAAATGTGCTGGTACCAAAAGATAGCCAAAGACTTCTGACTGCAGTTCAGAGAAGATGCTTCCATCACTTCGTGCTTTTCTTTTGCACTTGTTCTGCCTCTCCTCTCCTTGTCCTGCTGGCCATGGAAAAGAGTTATTGTTTAAAGGTGTTCCCTGGTCGTGCTTCTCAGTTCCTGCCATTCCATCAACTGTGAGGTGGCTTCAAGGCAGGGGCTCTTCTCCCCTTGATGTGGAGATCATGTCCTCTCTGCCTGGCATGGGTGGGTCTGGGTGTTTGGGAATTGTTTGGACAGTTCCCCTGAGCTTTGGGTTGCTGTGTCAGTGGGAAGGGACGTGTGGGGTCCTCCCAAAGCAGGATCAGCTCTGGGACCAAACCAGGCTCCTCAGGGCACTTCTCCAGGCAGGGCTTGAAAACCTCCCAAGGAGGGAGCAGGCACAACCTCTCCTGAGAACCTGATCCCACTTCCCTTTTTGCCATGAATGTCTTCATGGTGGAGAGCTTGGTGTATCCCAGCTGCTCTGCCAGTGATTCCCTGTGTCCCACTGAAACATGGTGCACCTGGACTTGGCAGGGCCCCACCATTGTGGCCACAGATGGATACAGACTGTGCTTTGAAATGAAAGGTTTGTTCCTCGTGGGCAGCACAGCACTGGCAAACAGATCTATGGAAATAGAGTTACATGGGATGTTGTGGCATGGCTTTGAATGAGGGGAGGATAAATAGGGAAAGTTGAAAATCAGCATGTACTTTCATATAAAGTTGTGTTGCTCTTTCCATTAAGTAACTTGATGTGAGTTTTAAAAGGGAAAAAGACCCCTCAAGGCAGCTTAGAACAAGTTAATAGGAAAGGAGAAGCAGGGGAGGCACCGAGCCATAGAGCAGAGACGTGTGGTCAGTCCAGTCGTGCCAGCGCTGTGTGCCAGCTGCAATGTTTACAACCCTGAGTCATCCTGTGACAGTCAGTGGTGGCCCTCTGGGCAGGACCCGAGGTGCAGATCTCTGCTCACCCTGGAGGGCTTTGGGTCAGGCTGTGAGTGGGGCCAGGGCCCCCTGGGAGAGGTGTTAACAGGCTGGTTCCTGTGCTGCGCTCTGGGCTGGGGAGGTTGAAATCGGGTCAGGGCTTCTTTTCATTGAGATGACATTGAGGGGAGATGTGTTTTGTTGGGTTTTTTTAACCATCTGGCTGCAATAGAAGAAATAAATTGGAGCTTGTTTTCTAAAAATGAGAACATGTGCAGTCAACCAGCATCTTTTATTTTTATGCAGCACATCTAAAATAGAGGCGAGTCTGCCTCTTTGGGAGCATGCATCCGGCACCGAGTCACCGCAGCCTTGGTGCTCCTGCCCTCCTCCCTTGTGCTCCCTCCCTCACTTCCCTGCTCCCACCACTTGGCAGCAAGCTGTTGAGGAAGTGCCTTGGGTCTGGATGTGCCAGGCAGCCCCAGGCAGCGGGGGGAAGGTGGCAGTGACACCAGGAGGGTGTGGGTGGGTGGCTGTGGTGCTGCTCTGCTCCCCTCTCCCTTAGGAACCTCTGTGTGGGAAGAGGAGGGAGCAAGGACACTGGTGGCAGCCCTCGTGCTGGGGTGGAAGGTGGAATTGGATGGACAGGGAAGGTCTGTCTAGGCAGAGGAATTAGTGGCAGGGTGCTTCTGCCATGTCCTGGCGTTGGCAGGCTCTGATGGCCTGTGCTCGAAGCTGTGTGCTCAGTTTGCTCACTCTGCAAAGGAGCAGTTGCTCAGAGTTGTTTCCTTTGGGTCTGGAGAGCATTTCCCCTCTCAGTTCCTGCCTCCAGCACATGAGGACTCATGGAATCACAGAATCATTTAGGTTGGAAAGTACCTCTGAGGCCATGGAGTCCAAGCCGTGCCCAATGCCCACCTTGTCCTCAGCCCAGAGCACTGAGTGCCACCTCCAAGAGTTCCTTGGACACCTCCAGGGATGGAGACTCCAACCTCCCTGGGCAGCCCTGCCAGTGCTCCCAACCTGAACCTCCCCTGGCACAGCTTGAGGCCATTTCCTGCTGTCCTGTCCCTGTTCCTGGGAGCAGAGCCTGACCCTCCTGGCTGTCCCCTCCTGTCAGGGAGTTGTGCAGAGCCACAGGGTCCCCCCTGAGCCTCCAGTTCCCCCTTCCTCTGTGATGTCCCTTCCCTGTGTTTGGGCAGCCCTGCAGTTGTCCAGGGCAGGGGAACAATCTGCCCAAACTGTCTTTTTTTTCCATCAGGGCCATGTAGGAGACAGGGATAATACTTGCCTTGCAGGGGCATTGTGAATGTTAATTTGCTAATTGTTTACAAAGCACATCAGAGTGCTGCTTCAGTTATACACAGGGTTATGATAACATCTAATTAGTAATTCCTTATGACGCTTCATTTTCTTTCTGCCATAAATATTGGCCTAATGTAGGGACAGCCTTGCCTGTGCCTGTCATCCAGTCCCTCAGAGGGAATTAAAAAAGCTGGATTTGGTTTGTAAATGGTGCCTCTTTATCCTCCTAGTCCACCTGACCCACAAAACCACTGCCCCTTTGGTGAGCTGCTGCCTGGTGTCCATGGATGGGTCACTGCTTGGGGAGGACTCACCCCTTCCATGGAAATCTCATCCCTCTGGCCAGAGCCCTTGCTTTTCCCTGCTTTCCCACCCTTCCCAGCCTCACAGCTCTGTGCCCTTTCTGGCTGGGCAGGGGCAGGTGAGGGATGACAGGCAGGAAAGAAGGAGCAGCTGTGGGAAGATCTCTGCCCTCCCTTTCCGTGGGACCTGGACCCAGAACTGGGGTAACAGGGTACAAGATTTACTCTCTGAGCTTTTCTCTTTCTTTCCCTCTGCCTTTGCCCAGGTTTGCATCCCATATTGTGCTGTTCTGTCTCATGGTGTGTGTGCAGCATCTTGTCTTTGCTTTGGCCAGCGTGGATATGAGATTTCATCCTGTAGGGTGTTGTTTTTCTCTTCTCCAAATAAGTAGAACTCAGAGGCCTTTGCTGTCCATCACACATTGCTGGTTTTACTCAGCTGTGAGTGGCTTTGGGCGCTTCTGAGGGTGTCAATATCCTGTGTGTTTAATGCTTCAGTGCAGTGAGTCCAGAAGCTTGTGATACCTATTTTTAGCGTTGAAAAGTTTTGACAGCTAAAGTAAACCTACATTATCCATCACTTGACAGCATCGTCACCAGCGTGCAGCTTGTCACTCTTGTTCAGAGCTGATTTTTCCAATGAAATTAAAACTATTGGCAGGGATGTGGTGCAAGTGTGTCAGAACGCAGCATGAAAATGACAGCAGCTACTGCCTGGTTTCAAAAAAAAAAATGAGAGGAGGTGTTTGCATTAGAGGTCTTGAATAAAATGTTCCTCCTTGAGCCTTCCCATGGAAAAAGGAAGCAGTCCCTGTTCTGTTGAGCTCTGGCTGGTCCTTGTGCACTGAACGGGGTGGTGGGTGCTGCAGTGGGGTGTCACAGCCCTGTCCCCTGGCTCAGGGGGAGCTCAGCCAGCTCAGTGGGGTGTTGGGCACCCCATAAACCCCCCTGGTGCTGGGGGTGCAGAGCCCGTGGTGGCTTTGGGCCTGTGTGTGTGTCCATGAGAGCTGCCCCAGTGCAGGAGCTTTGTTGCTGAGTGGGAGCAGGGCTTTTCTGCAGGTGCTGATCCTGCACAAGCAGAGGTGTGTGTTGTACCTGCAGGGGCCCAGGGGACACACTCCTGGTGGTGAGACAGCCTCAGGAGCTCCAGGAGCCTTTGGAGAATGCTCCCAGGGATGCACAGGGTGGGGTTGTTGGGGTGTCTGGGCAGGGCTGGATGGTCCTTGTGAGTCCCTTCCAGCCCAGGAGGTTTTTTGGGTGGCTGCAGGCAGAGTGCCCACGTTGGTGTGAGAGCTGCCAGCCACAAGCAGCGCCATGAAATGCAAACCTTAAATTTTAACTTGTGCTTGGGCCAGAGGTGGTTCCTGCCTCTTGTCACTTGTCTTGGTTTCACAGGCAAAGGTGCTGGCTCTCTGCCAGGATCCACTCCCCGGAGCTCATTTGGAGCCTTTTTCAGCTCCCCGTGTAGTGAAACAGCAGGGATCAGCTTTCCCAGGAGCTGATAGATCTGCTGACCCCTCCAAAGGGAAAAAAACCTCCTGTAATTCATTACCTGACTTCTGTAGAGGCTGAAAGGGAACTATTTGTGACTGAACAATACTTGCCTTTCACAACTCCCTTCCAAATCCCAAATAGAAACATGAGGCTGAGAAAATCTTTCTGATAGCAGGGAGTGTGGATACATTCAACCCAGTATAATTTTTCATGGCATTAATGGTCTGTAATTGCCAGGGGTTGGTTTGCAGGTTTTCATTGGACAAAGTGAAGGCAGGCAGTGTTAGACATCAATTTGAGGGGGTAGAAGCGATTCTGATGGTGATGTGATGGTTGCCATCAGTGCCCTCCTGTGAGGTGCTGCATCACAGATATCCAGTTTGAAAGCTGAGGTTTAAGAAAAAATAATGCAAGCTAAGTCAACTTTCTTCTTCAGTTTATGATTGAGTACAAGATGGCTCGAGTCAAACTGTCCCCTGCTAGGCAGAGACAACCCCTTGCTCCTGCCAGGTGTGTGAGGCTACACAGGCACAAAGAGTGGGAGTCTGGGCTGAAAGCCAGTTCATGGCTTGGCCACATCATCCCCAGGGAGCTTTGAAGGCCAGGTTACGTGTGCAGGGCTGCAGTTTGTCCAGGATTCCGTGGAAAAAGGCCCTGTTGTCCCAGTGACGTGTGCCCACTGCCTGCGAGCACCGCCAGCGTCATCTGTGCTTGTGGGGTGTTTGAGAAGCACCAGGACTGGCTGTGGGCATCAGCTCTGCGGTGTTCCCCGGGGAAATAGTGGCTGGTGGGCCCCAGGTCGTGTCCTGAAACGTGTTTGATCAGGGTGGGTGATAATCACCTCGGGAACTCCACCGTGGCTTGCAGAAGGACCCGAGTGGCTCCGGTTGTCTGGATGGTGGAGACAGAATGTTCCTCCAAGGCCACCTGTGTGTGCAGGTGAAAAGTAAGACAGATACAATCATGAATTTTTGAAGCACCTTGGCTTTGTAAAGTAAGCCTTAGTTAAGGAGATACGGTCTGCAGAGCCCTGTGTGAGGTTGGCAGATACTCCTGGTATCTCACCTTGCTGCTGTGCTCAGGGTGAGTCACTGTGCTGAAGTGACTCCCTTTTCTCTGCCCCAAGTGCTAATCCATTGTTAAAATGATATTAACTCATGTGTGCTAATTAGCAGGTGTGCCAGGGTGTGAGCAGCCCAGGATGTTAAATAGGGTTGATAAACACACCTTTGTGCAGGATACAGACCTGGATCGTGTCTCCCCTCCTTTCCCCGCAGAGAAGTGCTGTGTTGTGGGACCTTTCTCCTCTGGGCTCCGTGGTGGGATCTCCACGTCTCAGCTCGGTATTTGGGAAAGCCTGTGAGCTCCTTGGAAGGTTCATAGGATCACAGAATGCCTTGAGTTGGAAGGGATCATCCAGTGCAGCTCCTGTCCCTACACAAGCACCCCAACAATCCCACCCCGTGCACCCCTAGGAGTGCTGTCCAAACACTCCTGGAGCTCTGGCAGCCTTGGGGCCATGCCCATTCACTGGGGAGCCTGGGCAGTGGAAGAACCTTTCCCTGATCTCCAGCCTAACCCTGCCCTGACACAGCTCCAGCCCTTCTCTGGGTCCTGTCACAGGGAGCAGAGTTCAGAGCTGCCCCTCAGGAGGAACTGCAGCCCCCATGGAGGCCTGACCTAAGTCTTCTCCAGACTGGTGGGATTCATCCTGCCAGAAGGATGGAAGGGAAAGAGACTTTTCCCAGTGGTATCATTACTCAGCTGAGGAGGGGAGGGTCATTTTGTGCCCAGCTACAGGGCTGAGCTCATGGCTACTTCTGGAAGCTGCTGGAGCTGACGTTCCCTGCAGCCATCCCACTCTGGAGCTGGCCTGGCTGCCTCTGTGCCGTTCCGGGCAGAATGTGCTGTCGGGCACATTTGGGGCTGTCTCAGAACAGGTTTTGGTAGTTCCTGGCTGGCTCAGGGAGAGCACTGCTGTTTACACAAGCTGGCAGGGCGCTCACATCAAAAGGGTGTATCCCGGTGCGTCAGCGGGGCCGGGAGCCAGGGCCAGGCCTGGCAGTGCCTGTTCTCCCCAGCGGGAGGGGAGCGGGCACGCCGGGCTGGCACTGCCGGCACTGCTCCCGCGGGATGGCTGAGCCACACCTGCCCTGCACGGCCAGGCCTCCTGCTCCCACCATCTCCAGCCCTGCAGGGTCACTCAGCCAGCCACGCTTCCCTGCAGGGAGCATCTCATGGCTCAGGACGAGGGTGGGTTGGATCCTGCATGACTCAGGAGAGGCATCCCTTGCTCTGCCTCCATGGATCCCTCTCCATACGTTAGGCTTGCTGTTTGTGGCTTGCTGGTTTTTGCTCCTGTGCTGTGGGTCATGATAGAAGGGGAAGTCACTGCTTTTCCTTTACACATCTTCACTGAACCTTCTGGCTCTGTACAACTCCCTGACAGGAGGGGACAGCCGGGGGGGGGTCGGGCTCTGCTCCCAGGGAACAGGGACAGGAGGAGAGCGAACGGCCTCAGGCTGGGCCAGGGGAGGCTCAGGTTGGACATCAGCAGGAATTTCTCCATGGAAAGAGTGGTCAGGGATTGGCAGGGGCTGCACAGGGAGGTTTGGAGGAGGTATCCAAGGAATTCCTGAATGTGGCACTCTGTGCTCTGGGCTAGGGACAAGGTGGGCATCAGACACAGTGTGGACTCGATGGCCTTGGAGATCTTTTCTAACAAAATGATTCTGTGATTTAAAACCCACCAGTGGTTACAGCAGTGTCTGAAGCTTTCTGCAAGCTGTGTTTACAGCAGTTCATGCTGTCCTGGGAAGTTCTGGCCATGCCAAGGGTTTGCTCTGGGTAGCAGGAAAAGATGCCCCACATGGCTATGGCAGGGTGCTGATGGCAGAAGGGTGGTGCTGCCTTTTGCCCTCCAAATCTGGAAATCAGCCCAGACAATCGCTGCTGATCTGTGGTAGTAAGCACCTGTCCCTCCTCTGGAGTGTGGCAATGTGCTTGCTGTGTCTGTGGGAGCTGGTGTGTGCACACCTGTGTGTAGGTACTGATGGGAGCGATCCTGTTCCGATGGGAGCGATCCCGGCTGGGCGGTGTGGGAGCTCTGACCTGTTCCGGCGGGCAGGAGGTGGCCGTGCCCCAATGGACCCAAAGGCAGGCAGCAGCAGTCCCTGTCACCCTCTGAGTCACTCGTGCCTGGCCAAACCTGCTCGTCTGCTCGGGGTTTGCAGGCTCCCAGTGCTGAAAGCCGCTCTCCCGTTTGTTTGTCCCGCAGATGGGAGCTGTTGGTTTGCTCATTCGGGGTTTGAATTCACCATAATGTGAGGATTGTTTAGTGCTCCCCAGTCCAAACAGTGTCTGATCCCATCCCTCCTCCAGCCCTTGGCTGCTGTCAGGGTGGAGCACTCCGGGGTGTGCCTGTGGTCACGGGGGGACCTCGTGCTGAGCGTGGGAGGATCTGTCGGAAACATCTGCGGCTGTGAGCGCTGAGATGAGAAGTTAAACCCAAGGTGCTGTTTCAAGTGGGCTCAAACTCACTGCTTGCTCCTGTTCCTGGTCAGGGGGGCTGTAAGGATGACTGTGCCATGTCAAATTGCTTCTCTGATACCTTGTCCCTGTCCCAAATCAGGATCATCCCTTCCCTTGCTCTGCACCCGCAGCACCTGGCTGTATGGAAGCCAACAGCCTCACTCCAGCTGTTAAATCCTTTCAGTCCCACAGCAGCGTGTGCAGCCCTGGGTCAGAACTGGGCTCCTGCAAGTGCCTTTTGCCATTTCATTTTGTTCTTCTCCTCCTGGTTCTGTCCTTTTCCCAACTTGTGGTCACTGCTGGGTTGCAGAGGGTGGGACTGCAGGAGTTATTGCTCAATGCTCGGTATTTGTGAAGTATCACGCAGAGTTGTAAATGTTAGTTTGTTAATTAATTTGATTTCTGCTTGTGAAGAATATTTACTCTGTGTTGTCTGCTTCCTTTTCAGAGCAGTTTCATACCTGTTTTTCTTGCCCCACATATGTGGTACAGCAGCAAGGTGGGGGAAGTTGGGGGATGAACACAGATGGGTTGGGTTTTGTGTTGGTATTTCTTATTTATAGCAACCATTAGCCAGCCCTGGTCTGGAGGATGCTGCTGCTTAAATCTTAATCCAGACACAGTTATGTGGAAGTAGGGAATTAAGTAAAACCAGATCTGTATGTAATTTCTAATTCCCTGGAGTTGCCCATCCTGGAAACCCTTGTGCACCTGTGGCAGCTCGGTGGGAGCAGTGACCGGTGTGTTTTTAACGCCGCCTCCCCAGGAGCACCGTTCAGACACGTACCCAGGGAGACCCTCGGGGTCCTGGGCGAGTCCAGGGCAGAGGCAGAAGGCACGGCGTAGGTCAGAATGTTTTATTTTCTGTCTTGCTGCTGAGCTGCTGCCTGCAAACACGGCAGAGTGCCGAGCACTGTGGAGCTGGTGCGCTCGGAGTGCCGGAGCCAGCCGGGCTCTGTGGGCTGACTGGGGATTTGGTTCTTGGCTCCTCTCGCAGCGCTGGTGAGTTAAAGTCACCCCGGAGGGATGTCCTCAGGAATTCACATTTCAGGAGCCGGCGGGGTTGAGTGGCAGCTCGTCTGAAGCCTGTGACGGGAGGAATTAATCAGGAGAGGGAGGGAGGAAGAGACGGAGGGAGGGAGGAAGGGAGGGAATGGTAAAACCCCAAACCTTCAAACACACCCAACTGACCCATCTCATCTTAGCGTGAAACTTTGCAAGTTCCACCCACTCCGGAGCAGAAGGGGAATGAAATGCTGGCGCTTCCTCCTTTCTGTTAGCGGCAGCCGGGGCTTGGGAAGCACAACCGGCAAAGATGTTTGTGCTGCTGATGATGAGCGGTAAGAGGCTGGCGGGACTCTGCCTGCCCGCTGCGAGCCGGGCGGGAGCGGCCGGGGAAATGTCTTTGGGGCTGTCTGATGCCGTGTGTCCGGGAAGGCTTTCCTCTCCCAGTTCCCGGCTTTCCCCGGCGTGGACAGAGGTGCTGCTTTCTCCGAGTTGTGTTTGGTTGGGTTGTCAAGTGCTGTTTGCTTTTGCTCGCCCAGACACCGAGGGCTCAAACTGATTGAGTGGGAGCTGGGGACCTCGCAGCTGAATTCCCTGAGAGAGAAAATGTAGTATCGTGTTACCGACTAGAGATGTTCCCTTCTCCAGCTGTCTGGCTTTATTTTCCATAATTACAGGTTGCCATGCTCTTTAATTGTTGAAAATGAGCCCCGTGAAAGGTTTCAACTTGACTCTGGCTCTGCTGGGTGTCTCTGCGAGGTGGGGAGAGCCAGGAGGCTGTGAAGGGGGGAAGGCTGGCCTGGGGGGGCTCACACTTCCCAAAGATTTGGGAACACTGCAGTGCCGGGTCTGGGGGACCCTCGTCCGTATCGAGCTGCTCATTTTCCTCCTGGTTCCTTCAGCGATGGCTTATCAAGCTATTTAATATCCCGGGTGCTATCTCTGAATCTAAATTGCCTAATTCTTGGGTTGGTGACAGGAAATGTGAGCACAGAGCCCTGGCTCTGCAATTACTGTGACTAAGCATCAGGGCTGAGCACCGAGCAGCAGCGCTGCCTCCCGGCCCTGGGCTCCCTGTCCTGTCCCGGCTGCCCAGCCCGACCTGCTGTCCCCAGGGATGCTGTGACAATGTCAGGGATGGCCCCTGCTTCCCGAGGGGCACGGGCTCGCCTTCCCACGGGCAGGGTTCAGCCCTGACTCAGAGCTGTGCAACCCATCAGCCATGAGTAATCCTCCGGGGCAGAGGCGAAGGATAATGCATACCTTTTTCTGGGAATTAAGTCACTCTGGAGCTGTTGGAAATGTGCTTTTATACTTTTGTTTCGTATACCAGAGCCCCGTTGCTGAGCTGGTTGTTAGCTCCTTGGATGGTGTGTTAATATTGCAGGAGGGATTTACATTTCCACACGTGATCAGGGCTGTGGAACGAAGCGAGCAGGTTTGGTGGGTGTCACTGGCTTGCCTGTTTCCCCCCATCCTTTCAGAGTTAAAAGTGATCTGTGCATTATGGAAAAGGTGTGGAAAATTGCTGTGCTAAGCACAGCACACAGAGCTGAGGGATCAGGTGCCCAAATGTGGCCAGCCTGGTTATGCTTCCTGGGGAACTTGCTCTTTAAAGGGTGCCTGTCTGGTTTCTAACTTGTTTTGAGGCAGAAACACTTTATTTTTCCAGAATGCCTGACAGGAAAAAAAATCAGCCAAACCACAAATTTGCATCATTTAAGCGTTTGCTTGAGCTTTATGCTTCTGCTCTGGGAAATCAGTGGTAGGACTCCTGCTGGAATTGGTGTTGGGAAGAAGCATTGATTTTGCAGTGGCAGTGAGTCTATTAGGCAGCAGTGTTGGGAGCAGATTCATTTGTCTCTGATGAAGTTACACACTGTGGCTTGGCTTGTAGGTGATGATTGTTTGGAAACGAACCCCCAGGAAAACACATCTGGTCCCCTGCAGGATCAGTGGCCTGGACTGGTCTGGGGAATGGCTGGGAATCCTCCTGGCAGGAGCTGGGGCAGGGTGATGAAGGGGCAGAAATGGGAGCTCCCTGCTTAGGACAACAGGTCGGCTTGGGTCTAAACTGTGACCTCACTGTGTGCATCATGCAGTGAGACCTTACTGCTTCCCTTGGGCTCTGATGAGTTCCCCAGCACTGCTCTCCTCTCAGTTGTGAGGGTTATTAGCTCAAAACATTAAAAGGTCTTGGATGGGGAGCATAAATAGGCCGCTAGAATAAAATACGAGCTTCTAAATAATTAATTGTAGAGAAAAATCCGGTGCAAAAAGTATCAGCGGCATCGAATCTCAGCAAGAATTCATCAAGAAGGAGGACGAGTCTCCACTGATGTGTCTTCCTGGGTATTATTTCGTTACACTGGCGACTGTGAGGAGCGTTCCAGGGAGTTTTATGGCCCAGTAATCCATTGCTGGATGAGGGGAATACATTATTTATAGATTAGAGTGTTTTAACATCCTCACATGGGGTTGTTTAAGGAGGTCAGGATGCAGAGCAGTGGGAATGGGATTAGCCCAGCTGTGCCACAAGCAGTGCAGAGGCAGGGGGTGAAAGGGGAAGTTATCACGTAGATGTTTATGTTTTTATTGTGCCTCACAAGGCACAGGTCACAAAAGAGTTCGGGGTTTCTCGGACCAGAATGTAGTTTTTATTGGTTGTGACATCTCGAATTCTAAGTGAACTGGAAACAGACATGAGCATCCTTTGCCCTGGTTCGGCAGCCTTGCTCCCGGCAGCGTGTTTGTGTTCCCGGCGGGATGGAGGCACAGCACTTGAGGAAGGGGGAGCGCTGGTGAGACCTGCCGGCCCCTCCTCCCTTGCAGGGGAAGCTGTGGTGTTGTTCCACGTGTGAAACCTTTCTGCGTGCCCGTGTCCCAGAGGCACAGCCCCGTGAGCCGAGCTGTGGCTGCCAGACAGCTCCTTGATTCACTGCAGAGTGCTTTTAGTGTAATTGCTTTTTGAGGCTTCCAATTAGCCTCTCCATGCGAGTTGGGATGTGATGTTCTCAGGCAGCTTGGAAAGCCCTCACAAAGCCCAGCAGAGGAATGATCTGGGCAGGGGAAGGGGGTGCCCATCTGCAAGGCTGAGCCCAGGGAAAGCTCTGCTCCTGGGAAGGGGCTCTGCTCCTGGTTTGCCCCAGGGATCTCCGTGCTCTCGCTGCTTCCAGCACCCACAGCAGTTCCCACTCTGCTTTCTGCCTTTGGTCTTATTGACAACAAGCTCTGGGCTGGCAGGCTGGAGGTTGGGAAACCAGCAGTGGTTCCACTCTGCACTTTGTAGTAGTGTCTAGGCAGATGTCCCACGGTGGGACTCGATGGTCTTAGAGGTCTTTTCCAACCATAACAAGTGTATGATTCTGTGGTTCTGGGGTGTGGGGTAATTAGGAGCTCAGACTCCTGGTGGTGTTAACAGAGTTTAACAGGTGGCCAGGCATCCAGGGCTGCAGGAGCTGTGTGCCTGTTGTCAGGAGGAGCACAGAAAATGTGCCGTGGTGCCACTTGAGCAAGACTGGTACAGGATAAATGGCGTCACCTCGCATTGCCAGAGGTGCCCGAGTTCCAGGGAATGAGCAGCACCTCTGGAAGCTGATTTGGGGCTGACCACAAATCACCCTGCACACGTACATCCTGCTGGACAGGCACGAGTGTCTGCGGGCAGGGACATTGCCCAAAAATCAGCCACGTGGACACAGGAATGTACAAGTGACAATGAGTGTGCTCTTCTGCAGGTGTAAGGGAAAGAGGGGTGCCAGTGGGCAGCCATGGGGTTGGGAGCAGTTGTGTTTATTTCCAGAGAGGCAGAAACAGTTATTTTCTTCTGAAAGCTGTTCTGCATTTCTATTTCTGTTCTCCCTTCCAAACAATTTGGAAGCGATGGGCTCAGATTCTCCTATGAGGTGCAGAAGAATGAGTCACTTGTTGAGGGGATGTGATACTGGATAACAAGTGCAGAACCAGCTCTGGAATTAGCAGTGTCTTTATGAAAGAGGTGTTTTTCCTATGTGTGTAGGGAAATATCCCTTTCAGCAAGTGCTGGAGCTGTGACTCCTCCAGGGATGAGGCTCCCTGAAGTTGGGCAGTGTAGGACACCAGCAAGGCAGAGCTGCAGGAGCTGGGGAAGTTATCAGACCTTTCCTGCAGCGTTTTGTCCACAGCCAGAAAGTGGTTTTGGGGTCTCTGAAATAGCAGAAGTGGGGCAGAAGAAGAGAGGCATGTAAGTTTTGCATGAATATCTTCTTCCCGTGTTTGTGGGAGATGTCAGGATCTCCCTCCATCCCTTACCCTGCCCAGTGGCAGTGCTGAAATACCCTCACAGCAGCTTGGCTTCGTGTACTGGAAACTGCTGTAACTTCCCAGTGAGCAAACAACCCTCTGTGCTTCCAGGCCAGTCCCTCCAACAGGGAGAACAGCGAGCCTCCTGCTGTCTGCTTCCCAGCTGGGAACTGCTTTGCTGTTCATTTGCATGATCCTGGGCGGGGAAGGTGTATTCAGAGCGTGCCCCAGGCCCTCAGACACTGAAATGGAGGCAAAGAATCCCCATTGCGCAAGGCCACCCCCGGGAAGGGAGCTGGGGAGCTGCTGGCTGCAGCCACCTCACAGCAGCACACAATCTTTTAGGTTGGAAAAGATCTTTGGGGTCAATGAGTCCCAGCTGTGCCCCATCCCCACCTTGTCACCACCCCAGAACACTGAGTGCCACGTCCAGGTGTCCCCTTGGACACCTCCAGGGGTGGGGACACTGGCAGACCAAGCCCAGAGGTTGTCCCTGCTCCTGCCAGCTTTCCCCAGGCTCCTCAGCTGTGCACGGGCTGGTCCTTCCCTTGCCAGTGGTTTCCCTCCTCTCCTGGGGAGGGGATCCCAGAGGAGACGCCCCTGGGCAGGAGCTGGAGTGCTCCAGGTCTCTGGGGGTGTGTGTGATGGCTGGGGGATGGCTGCAGGTCTGTGCAGGAAATTGAAGCAGTGGCTGAGGAGCTTTGTCAGGCATCCCGTGCCTGTCGCTGTAGGGGATGTGTAACACATGCCAAAGGTTGTTGTGGTGAAAAATGACTGACGTGCTTTTTTTAGCAGTAAAAAGGGGCCTTTTCTTTCTTCTTTTGCAGCAATGAAAATCTGGTGGATTGTTTTTGTTTCTGAAGTGGGAGGAAAGTTGTGTATTTGTTGACTCTCATGGCCCCCCCTGTGGGGAGTTCGAGGGTTCTGCTGAGAGGTGTGAGGTGGGCAGCAGAAGCACACACAGCCAGTGAGACTTGAGGCACAATCCAGAACTCAGTTCTCTTGAAAGTTGCTGGATAAAATTTATGACAGTAAAAAGCCAGTGTGAGTTAGTTCCTTGCTGATTTTTTTTTCGTTTTTTTTTTGCAAATTAATCTTAATGCTTTAGTAACATCTGGATGATTGCTTGGTAATCTTTTTCTGGGAAGCGCTTTTGTGTGTGTGTGTACTTTGTTGTGGAGTGATAAATCACTGTAATTTACCAGCCTGGTTTTTAAAAATTTGGAAAGTCATACTGTGTGATGTGTTCCTTCGAGCTGTCACTCCTGGAGGCACCTGAATGAATCCATGACATTTCAGCTCCTGTTTACTGCTTCAAACAGGTCTTTATGCTTGACAGGCTTACCTGAGTGTACCTTTAAGTTTGGAGTTTATGGAGAGTTTTTTTAAAGGAAAATTGAAGGGAATAAGATGTTTTTGAGGAGGAACAAGATGCAGTCACTTGTTTTAAGCCACCTGAAATTCATATAAATGTCCAGAGCTCCATGAAGACTGAGGGCCCACTGGGAAAATCCCTGGGAGCCCCTGGTCTTGAGCTGTCCATTCCCATGTGGCTCAGGCAGTGCCTGTGTCCTGAAATGTGCCCTCCAGCCTTGCTGCAGCAGGGGCTGAGGCAAGAGAAGGGCAGAGTTGCACATCTGTGTAGGTGCTCCAACAGCTGAGTCTGTATTTCCAAACCTCATGAAGCAATGCAGGGAACAGGCAGTGACTGTCTGGGGCCATGGGAAAATGGCAGAGCCCTTGGTTTGTGCTTCTGGGCAAGTGCAAAGAGAGGAACCAAGGCTTTTTTGGGAGCGTGGCTTTGAGAGTAGATCCATCTGCAGGGCTCGGGCTGCTGGAGCTGCATCTTTGGGAAAAGGGTTATTTGGAAGTAGAGACATTGCAGGGAAGATGTGCTGGCAGCCTCATGGGGCTCACAGGTAAGGGAGAAACCTCGTGTTTCCCAGTGCCTTACAGCTGTCCTTGTTGGGAACTCTTTCCAGGCAGGGATTTGGTTAGGAGCATGGAAAGGCTGGCACTGAACAGGGTGAAGATCTGGGCAGGATGGAGAGCCTGGTCCCTCTGAATCTGCTGCAGGGACTGGGATCTTATCAGGTGTGCATTGGTGAGTTCTGCTGGAGAACAGGAGGCTGACCCACTTGGTGCCTCCCAAAAACCTGGCACCATTGTTGGGTGGCACTGATCTCTGCTGTGGTGGCCAGTGACAGGACCCAGGGAGCAGCTGGAGCTGTGCCAGGTCAGGTTTAGGTTGGATATCAGGGAAGGGTTCTTCCCCCAGAGGGTGCTGGCACTGCCCAGGCTCCCCAGGGAATGGGCAGGGCCCCGAGGCTGTCAGAGCTCCAGGAGCCTTTGGACAGCACTGCCAGGGTTGCACAGGGTGGGACTGTTGGGGTGTCTGTGCAGGGACAGGAGTTGGATTGGATGATCCCTGTGAGTCCCAACTCAAATGTTCCATGGTTCTATGATTGTATTAGGTGCCATGGGAAATGGGAGTTGGGACTGTTCTGCTGCCTGAGGCAGGACAGTGACTCCCCCACCAGCACCAGATAGATGGAGACTAAATAATTCCCAATTTCAAGTCTGTGATGACAGGAAAAGCAGCTCCAGCTCTGTGTGAGCCTCTGGACCCAGGATCACATACCCTCATGTGGAGCTCTGGTTTCAGCCCACGCCGGAGCTCTCGGGTACAACTGCAGGATAAATCCAGCAGGGCCCCTGAGCAGCTCCCAAGGGGGTTGGCGTGGGTGGTGTCCCACGAGGAGGACACTTGCAGACAGCACAGCCCTTGAGTGTGTAAAGCACAGATGCAAGGACTTGTAAACCTGTAGGAGGGTGTCAGTGGAGTGTGTTCTTCCTGCACGACTTGGCAAGGCAGAGCATCAGCGACATGTGTCCTGTGGAGTGCTGCAGTGAGCTTTGGTTTGGTGCTGAGGACAAATGCACAGGGCAAAAAAGGCTGAGGTCTTTCAAGGATCCCAGTAAGACCCACAGCTCCTGGACAGCACGTGGTTAGCCAGACAAGTCAATGTATTTAGAGAAAAAATCACCCTTGTGGGCCAAAACATGCCGAGCTGTAGGGACAGCACGAGCAGTCTGGGATTCCAGGCTTTCCCTGGGGGTGCTTTTGGCTGGAGGTGAAGCTGGCTCCCTGCTTGTGTGGGACACCAGCATGGCGGGGCAGGAGTTGCCATGTTATCCCACGGGGCCTTTCCTTGGGCTCAGAATCATGGAATCCCAGAATCACTGAGGCTGGAAAAGAACTCAGAGATCATCAAGTTGAAGCTGTGCCCGATGCTCACTTTGTCCCCAGCCCAGAGCACTGAGTGCCATGTCCAGGCTGTCCTTGGGCACCTCCAGGGATGGGAATTCCAGACCTCCCTGGGCAGCTTCTGACAGTGCTTAATCACCCTTTCCACAAAGAAATTCCTTCAGATGCCCAACCTGAGCCTCCCCTGAAGCCTGCACGTTTCCGGTGCATTTTGCCGAGAGCTGTTGTCTACAAGGGGAACAAGAAGTCTGAGGGAATGCCTTTGGAGTCAATTTGGGGTCCATCAGCCTCATTTCTAGGACACAGACCTGCCATCTTTGTGACCACATTCTCCCTTGCACTGAGGTGGGGTTCTAGTCCCAGCTCCAGGGTTTTCCAGGTTGAGGAGCTTGTCCTGCTGGTCCCCAGAACCTGCTCAAGCTGTGCTGTGCTTCTCCCAAGGTTAGATCATGCTTGTGTGAAATGGCTGCCCAGCCCATGTTTCCTCAGTGGGTTCAGGAGGAGCACAGCTCACCTGGCATTCACACAAGATTGCAGATATTTAGCTCTTTGAGAGCAATCTTGATCCTGCTCATCAGAGCGTGCATCTCACTTGAAGCCACTCCAGCTGTGCAGAGCTATTTTTGTACAGGAATCCTTTGAAATTTTAATGCTCTTTTTGCTCGTTGAACCCCAAAATGAGTCACTTAAGGGAGCAGCAGCACTTTTTCAAAACCTCTGCCTACCTGTTGCTTCCACTGGCTTTTCTGTAACCTGCTTCGGGCCTCGACTATTCATGGAAAAAGTAGAACACATCCAAGAGAGGCCGGGTGTTTCTCAGGAGTGATGGGATCGTTGGGGTGTCCTGTGCAGGCTCAGGAGTTGGACTCGATCCTCATGGGTCCGTTCCAGTTCAGGATATTCTGTGGATCTGTGGTTCGAGGTTTTGGCAGGATGTAGAAGGAGGCTGCTGAGAAGGAATCAAGGACCAGAACATTTTCAGCAGGTATATATAAAATTACCCTTCTATCAAACTCTTCTTAAAAATAAAACCTGGTTTTGAATACAGGAAGATAAAACCTCGTTGGGGTTGTGTGGCTCGCAGAGCTCCTGATTCATTGTCTAAATGGCACTGAAATGTCTTGGCTGGCTCAGTCTGCAGCGAGCTGTGAGTCACGTCCCCACGTTGCTCAGAGTTGGGCACAGAAGGGACAGACTTCACGCCTCCCTGGCAGCTCCTGCTCCTCGCAGCCCCGCTCGCACAGACGGCACCGCAACGTGTTGCCGTGAGGTTCGGAGCAGAATTCTTCTGAGGTCTCAGAAATTTCATCCATTCGTGTGGAAGCCTCTCCAGCCTCTTTCTCAGCTCCCCACCTGAAGGGCTTTCAAAAGCCCAGAGTTCTCAAACTCCTGGAGCTTGTTGAGGCTCCCAGCCGGAGCTCTTGGGAGTGTGCAAATGAAAATCGCTTTTTATTGCTCAAGCTGGACCAAATTTCACATTTAGAATCTCTGCTGGTAAAATTGACAGAGCAATAAGAGGATTATCTTTGTCCAGCCTCTCTTTTTAAGCCTAAAAGAGGAATGCCAGAGGCCAGGGATTCATATTCCACTATGCCTGACCTACAATTTATGGCAACATTATCCCAAAGTAATTGAGCGGGTCCCACAAGTCTGTGTAGCAGCCAAATTCTGGAGGTGCATGTGACTCCTTTCACTTGACTTCAGAGGCCTTTTCAGTGGAGCAGAGTGAGTTTGAGTTCTGTGGTACTCGGAAGTTGCTCCGGGCTGAGCACAGCCCCTGCTGTCTGAGGAGATATTTGTCACCACCATGTCCCCTGTACGGGCACCTCACCTGGATGAAGGGAAGATCTTGAAGGTCCCTTCCAGCCCAAACCATCCTGTGATTTATTCTGCCTTTATTTCAGTGATACAGCAAAGGAACTTCTCTGTCTGTACAAGGGGCTTTGAGACACAGGGAGATTTCAGGTCCTTGCCTGTGAATCGCTGGAATTAGTTTGAAGAGTGGAGCCCTAATCTAGCATCTTCTCTCTCAGACACAGCTTTTGCTGCAGCTCCACCACTGAATAACTCACTAAAGCTCTCAGGCAGCTGAGGTGCTGCATGCTGAAATTTTTGGCTTGCAATTGAACAGAATCCTCTAGAATTTAACAACTCGGGGGAAGAAAAAAAAGGGGGCCTCAGCATTAAATACCCCTGTCCTTCTGTGATAAACATCCCCCCACATCGGAGCCGAGTGTTCCCTGGAAACGTTGAATACATGGAAAGCACCGGGGGCACGAGCCCGCCCCGTGTGAGTGGAGCAGGTTATTCCATGGGGATAATGACAGAAAATGGGCTTCCCCAGGGCCGGCTCGGTGTGAGCCTGGGCTCGTTCCGCGGGGCAGAGCGGGCTCTGAAATGCCGCCTATTGGCACCAGGGGCTGTGTCACCGGGGACGGGACGGCAGCGCCGGTCCCTGCCCGGGCTGGGTGTCATTATCTCGATAGCTGCACTCCAAAGCTGTTATTTAATTTCCATTGTGAGGCGGTAATAGCGCTCAGAGGATTACGTGGAAATGGATGTGAGGAGCTTGATCCCTGAGAGCGGGAGGCTTTCAAAGCGTGTGCCTGGGCTGGGTTATCGGGGGTTCTTACAGAAACTGAGTGGGGGTTTGTGCTGAATGACCATTTGTGCCTCAGCTCCTCACAGCCTGGTGCAGATACCCGTGTGCTGTGGCTCCTCTGCTATCAGGGAGGCGGATGTATGTTGGCTGTGCTGTTTTTAGTAAGAGAAGGTTGAAAATATTCTGAATACAATTCTTTGTTAATCCAATGCAAGACCATTTAAATTTTAAATCAGCAAATATTTCAGCTAGGCTTTCATAATGGATATTAGTTTTTAATTATTTCTGGCATTTTCCCTGATTAAAAATGGAATTTGTTACTCTTCTAGTTCTGGTTTTATTTACTGACTTGGCAGGTAGCATTGCTCCTTGGTTTCTTTCATGAAAGTCACTGTAATCTTGAAAAAGCTGGATGACTCTTGATGGCGTTGATGTTTTTTTCACCTGAATGGATTGGGAAAATATTGGTCCAATTTTGACGTTTTAAGGTTGATGGAGCTAACAACTTGTTAATTGTTGTTGTTTAAGCATCAGGTTAGCTTTGTGTGACATCAGTCAAAACTTCATGGTCAGTCTAGTCCAGGATGTCAATATTTGGTCTCTCTTCAGATATATTAAAATTTATAGTTAGCTGTCATGATAGTAAATGGGATTTATTTTGATTTATTCTTCTTTGTGTGCAAATTCCAACCCAGTGTGGTGCACATAACCTGTTGTGCATCATCTGCTGCTGAGTACATCCCTAAAAATTGTCCCAACAGAGGCATGCAAGGTCCTTATCAATGATGTCGTTTCTGTGGGAATTTGTCAACCTGTCACAACTGGCACAGCAAAGGAATGAGCAAAATTACACAGCGTTTGGGTTTTTTTGATTTTATGTTGGTGTTAAGAACCGTGTTTAGTGCTGTTATTTATTACTTGCCTTAAATACAGGCTAAGTTAGGAAACACATAGAGTGGGACATGTTATTTATGCTCCCAGCATGTGGGATTCTCCAGAATATTCCCCTCAAACTCTTTAATGAATTAATTGGGCAAAATCACCCCCGACAGATAAATAATTCTTTCCTGTTTCACATGGATGGATTGTGCTTAAGCAGAGAAAAGCTCCAAGCAGTGTTCCTGTGGGATTCCCAGTTCCTAGTTCAGTTTAGGCTGAAGTCACTGGCTGGCAGGTTGGACTGGGAGCTGTCCTCCTGTCTCCCTTAATCTCCATCTGGAAGTTCTCTGGGAAAAGCCCGAGCAGGCAGATCTTCACTGGGAATAGGTGACTAACAGCCCTTGCTTCACATCCAGCCGTGCTGCAGGCTGGAGCCAGGGGCTGGCTCTGCTGGAATTCTGCAGGGCTTTGGCTCCTGGTTAGTTCAGTGGTGGTGTGGGCAGCAGTGAGCTCAGCCCAGCACTGCGGGACAGTGCAGAGCTCCACCATGGGAGCGCTGGGATGGAAACATCCCCAGAGCCTGCTGGAGCCTCTTCCCACTCCAGCAGCGCTCAGCTCTGCCCAGCTCTCACGTGGTGACACTTCAGCGCCTTCCTTCTGACTCTACAGCACGTTTCTGGGGAAGGAAAGAAGATGGGTTCTGGAAATGTTGCATAAACAAATTACACTTGGCAGGCGGGCTGCTGCCCTGCTCTTCCCGGCTCGTTAAGAGTTCCAGTAAAACGAGCTCCCTGATCCAGAAATATCCCAGCACAGAGGCTGGCTCAGGAGGAACTGGAGCCAAGGCAGGGCTGCACCTTCTCCCTTTGAAGCCCCATCCTGCCTGTGTCTGCATTTTTTGCAGTTTTCCTGATGTATTGGCAAAGAAACGTCAGGGTAAGTTTCCTGAAAACAAAGGAGTGAATGAATGAAGTCTTTTTCTCTCTTATTCCTGAAGCTGGTTATGGGCTTTTCTTTTTTTCCCCTAAGCCAGTTAGGTTGGGCTTTAAAGAGCAAACCTCAAACCCCAGACAATGCAGTAAAGCCAAAAGCTTGGAGCAGGTGTTGCCCACTTGTTCAAACAAGTCCAGGACTTGTTTCCTTTTCAGAACACAGTTGGAAGTCAGGCCTGAAGGAGGAAAACTAAAATGGAGCTATTGAGCATGAAGTCACAGCAGTGGCCCTGTGCCCCAAAATTGTGTATTTACATGTGGGGCTGTGAGAGGAGCAGGTTATTAACCCTGCTGAGCCCTGGGAGCAGGGACACATCCTCACATTGAACCTTCCCAGAGTTCTCCAGACTTTTTATTTGTTGGGAGGATTAACTATGATCCCTTTGCCCTCCTTGTGGCTGCTCCTGGATCCCTGGAAGTGCCCAAGGCCAGGCTGGGCAGGGCTTGGAGCCACCTGGAATAGTGGCAAGTGTCCCTGCCCCTGTTAGGGGTGGCACTGGGTGAGCTTTAAGGTCACTTCCAGCTCAAACTATTCCATGATTCTGTGATTCCCACATTCCAGATTTTGTTGCTGCCTCAGGGGTTGGGCTTTTCTCAGTGTTTTGCGCCTCAGATGAAGCTGCAGTTTTTGTGAGTGCCTCCACGGCTGTTTGAGTCGGCAGTGCTGGCACAGCTTCCTGCCTGCCCACAGCTGGACTATTCCTGGGAAGGCTTTTCCCCCTGGCATCTGCCCCCCTGTGCTGCAGGGCTGGGCACGGCCACCCAGATGGGGTTTTGTGGTGCTGGAAGGGCTCCTCCAGAGCCTGGGATGCCATTTGGCCAGAGTTTACTGCATCTCCCACATAAACAAACACTAGTTCCCCTTAATTTCACCTCCATGTCCAGATCCCATCAGGACATGTTTCCTTGTCAGGACCCCTCAGTGGGGCTGTCAGTGGGGCTGTGAAGGTGTTTCCCTTGTAAAGTCCGAGGTGCCCATTGTGTAAAATGTTTCACAAGTCACGCTGGGCTGGGAAAAGAACGTGGTGGGGCAGAGCCTGCGAGCTGGAGCAGAGAGGTGCCTTGCCAGGTGATTATACATTCCTTTTCATGGCTTGTTTGGGTTTTTTTAAGAGGCAGAGAATAAGTTGAGGCATGTTAAAGCTTGTGTGAGGAGCGATAATCGAGTGCTTCTCTCCTTTCCCACAGCTGGGCGTAGGGAGGACGTGCCAAACCTCAGGGCCTGGTTCCTCGTGCTCTCAGCCCTGGCTGTGGGCGCTGGTGGGAGATGGAGAGGGCTGGGATGGTCCAGGGGCTCTTCTCTTTGCTGTGCCCTCCTCACCATGGTGCTTGCTGTTGACCCCTTTCCCATGCCAGCATCCCATCCAGGGAATGAGATCTGCCCCCTTTTCCCCCTGTCCTGCTGCCCAGTGAGGTCATTCTCACTCCTCAGGTGAAGCAGAGCTCACGAGGGATGGGGGTGCTGGAAGTGGGCCTCAGACCACATTTCCAGCCGTCACTGAAGTCGTTTATTTGTCTCATTTCAAAGCCATTCCACGGCTGGTTTAAATTACTCCTCCCTCGTGACCTGCTGTGCTGGTGAATGGTCAGGCTAAACAATATCCCGATATTAATTGGTGCAGTGGGATTTCGGGCGATGCTTGGAGGAGCTTTGCTCTGCTTCTGAACATTAAGTTACTCTGCAAATGTTTTTATTGTCTTTAAATAGGGTTTACTGCCTGTTTACATAATTATTAATCTAATAATTATAGTGGAATTGAACCCTGAAAGTTGGTGGACCTTTGTGAAACGCTGAACAAAGAAGGGTGTTTGTATCTTTTATAAATACAACCCTCTAGAACAACCAAACCGACAGAAATCCCACAAAAATGTCCCAGTTAATGGATTTTCTGTTTGCTACACTATATAGGGTTACAGAAATACTGGTAGTTAATTGCAGCCTTACAGATGGCACCAGGAGGGATGGATTTCTCCAGCCAGTGGTGCCTTCCTTTGGCTCCCTGCAGTTCAGAGCAATGAACACTCTTTGCAGAGGGAGGAGAGTATCTGACTGCTTTTTGGGTGCTTTTCTAGGAGAATTTCAGGTATTTAAAAAAACTGTATGTAAGTTGTTAACAAGGGTGTTTTCAGAACTTATTGGGAGTTTCTTTTGAAGGGCACTCCTTTGTTTTAATGGGAAAATGAGATGGGGATTGGGACCTGGGGTGGTGCTGGGAGATGGCACAGAGCTGCCTTTGCTTCCTCCTTCTCTTCCTCCGCCTCCTCCTCCTCCTCCTCCTCCTCCTCCTCCTCCCTGGCACTGCTGGGTCTCTTGGAGCAGAGCAGAGAAGGGAAGGAGGAGGAAGAGGAGAAGGAGCCTTCCCTGCAGCCAGGGACAGCCCCTGCGAGGGGCAAGTGGAGCTGGCCCAGCTGGTCAGTGGGCTGTGGGTCAAAGGAAAGATCCTAAAAATGACCCCTGAGGAAATGGTTTGTGGGAAAGCCAGAGAAGTAATGTCTTGCTTCTCTGAGATTTTCTCCCTCTGTTCTTTGCTCCTTTGGCCTTTTCCTTCTCGGTGTGAACATTTTGTGCACGAGGCAAAGCGAGATTTCTCGCTGCCATTCAGGGACATCAGAAGCTGGGCTGAGCTTTTTGGTTCCCTGTGCCACTGTTCAAACCTCACCCCTTCTTTGGGTGCCTTACCCAGAGCCCTGGAGTGAATCCTGCCCTGATTTCAGGGTGTTGGAACAGGCGGAAGCTGGCCGGGCCGCTCGTGTGGCGGCTTGTTCCCAGCTGCCCCATGCGCAGAGCCTCGGCAGCTCCCTTGGGAAGAAAAGGCTGCAGTCAGCACTCTGCAGGGAGGGAGACACTTCTCCTTCCCCTGCCGGAGCCGAGGGCTCTGCCCAGCCCTGCTGCAGCCCTGGGAAGCCATCGGGAACACTGGGAGTGTTTGTGTTGCTGTGTCACGCCAGCAAAGCGATGCTGCTCCTTCTGGGAAGCTTATCTTGAGCTTGGTTCTCTTTGGGACTTAAAAAAGGATGTGTTACTGTAAGTCACGTCATAACTTTGCTCCTGTAACTGTATTGCAGGCACAGTCAGAGGTCATGTCCCATCACAGCTGTGCTGGCAAATATTTGTAATGTGGATCTGGCTCAGTGTCGAGGCTGTGCTTTGATTCCTGCGCTGCACAGAGCTGTCCTTCCTCCTTTAATGTACAGGGAATAACATCTTCAGAAAGAGTTTGTAGGAGTTGATTGAAAACTGTCAATGACAAAGTGCAAAATACGGGATTTTTTACCTCTTCCCTCTCTTTTCACGTAGGTATGTCAGCTCTGAGAAGTGGTGGAAAAAACCTAAGACAACAAGTATAGAAGGGAATTGCATTTGAAATATTTTCATATTGCTCATGGGTGACTTGAAAAGATGTACAGCCCATCAATGACGTGTGATAAGGAGATCATTTCAGACCAATGCTGTCTTTGATGGCAGAACATCCAGAGGTCTCCAGAGCACCTGTAGGGCAGACTCTGGAGTATACAGAGAGTGGAAAAGTTCAAGGTAAAACGCCCTGAACTGGCTCAAAGGTTATTGGGCTGGTGCAGAAGCCCAGAGTCTTTGTTTAGCTCTGTTGTAAAGGTGTCCTTTGCTTCTCTCTTTTGTCCCTTCTCTAAAGGTCTTCCCTTGAAAACGGCAGCAGTCACTTTGTGTCTGAGGTGCATCCTCTCACTGCAAAACTAGTTACTGCTGCTGGCCTGGACCTGTAGGATTGGTGTGGAGACATGGCTGTGGCTGCTGGTGGAGTGGAAGGCACGGGAGAGTCACCTCTCCTGGTGGCTTTGGCTCAGGATGGGGGAAAAGCATCTCTGAGGAGGAAATTTCTGGTCCCTGATATTATTTTTAACACCCCTTTGAGTAAAAGTTGCTTTAAGCAGTAGTACAGTGGGGGTGTGTGCACACAGGCAAAAACAGTGCTGGGGAGTTACTGCTGGATGTCCCTGCAGCTTGGAGGTGGCTCTGTTGGGGGACAGAGGCCATTCAGGTGAATTCAGGAGCTGTTGTGAGCTCAGGTGGGCTGAGAAATTCCCTTGTAGCACAGGCAAGGTGACTCTGGTCAGTGTGTCCACAGATACACCAAGTGTACATCTACTGCAGGCTTTGTTTTCTTTTGGCCTGGGAATGATGCCACAGAAAATACCAGTGGCTTTCACAGCCACTAAAATCATCAACTGCTCTTTAAATGTAAAGAGGAAACTGGTTATTTTCTTCCAGGGCTATTTTGGGCCAACGTGAAGCACTGAAATGATGGAAAGGCACTTGCTGCTGCTGCTGAAAATATCAATCACAGGATCATTGAGGTTGGAAAAGACCTCTAAGGTCTTTTGTGCCCGATGCCCCTTGTGTCACCAGCCCAGAGCCCTGAGTGCCATGGCCAGTCATTAAAGTGCTGTGTAGATTTACTGTGGGTTTGTTTGGTGGTGTGGCTGATGCCTCACCAGCCTGGCATTTGGAGGAGGCATGGCTGTTGTTCTATGAGGAGTTTGCATTTCTGACACATAGTACAGAATGCCTAAAGAAAGATCCCAGTTCTTCATGCTTTAGCTCAGTGTTTTGTTTCTGTGACTGTCCCTGGGAGTAACTGCACGGAAAGGCAGTGAGAGCCTGGTGCTGAAATGTTCCTGCTGGGATTTGGAACATCTCTCCGTGCTCCTTCTCTGGCACTACTTTTTGAGTCCTTTTCAAGGGAGAACTGAAGTGAAGCTGCTTTTGGCAGTGTGCTGTGCAGGATGTCAGGAGCTCACAGGTACAAGCCCTGCAGCTGGTCACCTGGCACCACTCACAGGCAGCTCCTGTCTGCCAGCAACAACATTCTCCTCTTATTGACCACAGCTTGCAAAGCCAGAGGAGGACCAGGACCAACTGTGGTGCTGCCAAACTGCGGAGGATTTGTTGTTGTTGCTTTCCTATTTCTCAGGAACAGCTCGAGTTTGGGAAGGACGAGCTGTGTCCCCCTGTGCAGCTGTGATTGATCCATGGGTCTCACCAAGGCTGCTCAGGAGTCCAGGGCAGTGTTCAGCCCCTGAACCCTCCAGCTGGATGCACTGGGGCTGCTCAGCTGCCTCTCTGCTTATGTTCCATTTGACAGCAGCTTTGTTGCCCTGAGCTCCTCTCAGAGTGCAGCTTCACCTGGGCCTTGCTTTTGCTGAAGGTGTCTGGTGTGTGTTAACCTTGGCCACGGTGAGGACTGCACGTGGTGTTCCAGATGAGGTCAGTGTCTTCTGCAGCATCAGTCACTGCTGCTTCTGCCAGGCAAGTCCTGCCTGATGCATCCTTTGATTTACATTTGCTTTTCTTGGCATTTCTGTCACACTGGGAGCTCCTGGCCATCTGGGATCAATATGAGACAAAAGGTCTGTTCTGTGCTGTGACTTTTCCCAGCTTTGTGTCTTCAGCACAAGTCACAGGCACATTTCATTTTTATGTGTCGGCACTGAAAACATGAAAAAACTTGAGTGAGGCAATTCTCTCCTCAGCACGACCTCTGTGCAAAGTTTCTTATGCAGATCATAATGCCTGTGCCAGTTTTTGTCATCTTCAGCTCCACTAGTAGTTTCCTGGAAAGGTGTCTTCTGCTTTTCCTCCTCTGGAAAATGGGTCATCTTCTTGCCGGGAGTGATCAAGAGTAGCAGGCAGAAATTAATCCAGTTTCCCGTTTCTTCCCGTGTCATTCCCGGTTCCATCTCTCAGCTGTGCTCTCCTGCCTTGCATTCCATTGACAGACAGATGGATCCATCACTGCTGGGATCACCTGTTCTGCAGTCCCAGGCAGGATCCTGATCTGCAGGTTTTAATATAAAAATTCTTGCCTGTATCCCTGTGGTTGCTTCTCTCATAGTTTTGGGATGCAGATTGAAAGCTGCTGCTGACTGACAATTTTAAACTCTGGATTTTGCTCCTGATAACCTCAGATGTGGTGTTTCACATGCCTCTCCCCTCTGCACTCCCTGGAAAAGGAGGCAAAGCCCTCGTTTTAGTTGGAGGCCACACTCAGAGCTGATGGGTATCAGCCTTCCACCCTGAGCTGCCTCAGCCTGGCTTTGGTAGTTCTGGCTTTTCCTCTCCAGACCATTTGCTGATCCATCCTTTTTCCGGCTCTGCTCCCTTCCCACCTCTTCCCAGCGTGGGGGCTCATCCCCTGAGCCCTGAGGGTGTCTTCTCCTGAGATTTCCATCCCTCATGGGTCTTGTCCCCTGTTAATTAAAGCAGCACCACCCGAACGTGTGGCCCCGGGGTTGTGTGTTCCTCCCTCGGGGCAGAGCCGTGTCAGGAGATGTGATGGACGAGTCGTGACTGGAACCGGTCAGCCCAGATCCACTGAAGCCATCAGGTTCTGTCAGGACGTGCCAGATAAACCCTGAATGCCTAATGTACCTGCAGCAGTGCCGAGCTGGGAGCCACCAGCCCAGCTTTGCATTGCTGCTTTCTCCATCTGCCTGCCGGAGGAGCGGGGCTGGGGATGGTGGCACCCACAGGGAGACCTGCCCTGCTGGGGCTGATGCAGGAGGTGAACACACAGCCAGTGGGGCACTGCTGCTGCCTCCTCCAGGCTCTGATCAAACAGGAGCCACGATTCCCAGCCGGGTTTTGGGAAGCTGGGACTCCTTTTTGTTGCTCCCATTGTCTCTGGCAGCGCTCGGAGCGGGTGGAGGGTGGGAGGCCTGTGGTGAGTCCTGGCTTTGGGCCTGGGTCAGTGGCTGTCTCAGCATCTTCACTTGTCCCTGCCCCACCAGAGAGCCATGTCTGTGCTGTCACTGACATGGCAGGCCATGAACTCATGGTTTGGGGAAGTTTGGGATGTCCAGTGCACGTTTTCTGCTGGTTGGACACAGCTTTCCTCCTTAGTCACCCAGCACCCTTTCCCATTGGGATGTGGCTGTGGTGGGTGTTTGTGCAGCTGATGAGAGCCGTGTTCACAGGGAGAAGGGGGCTCTGGGGAGCCTGGCAGCAGGAATCCAGCCCTGCCCTGCAGTGCTGCAGCTTCAGCCTCTCCATCCCACCCCAGGGCAGTTGCAGTGAAGGACGAGTCCTGAGCAGTGCTGGTTTAAAAGCACAAGCTCACAGAGAGATCCTGGTGCCAAAACTTGTGCAAGGCATGCTGTCATCTGCAAAGGACATCTTTTGCTTCACTCCTTTTTCTTACTATGCTTCCCTTGTGGCCTTGGCATGGAAGTTCTGGTGCTGTCCTTTCTCCTGACTCTAGAGCAGTAATTGAGGAACCTCACACAGCTTCGGTGCTCAGGGAAGTTCCTCCTGCTCCCTCAGAGAGAGAGGGACCAGAAGGGGGAAACTCTGCAGATGGTGCCTTTGCCTGAGTTGTGTTTCACACCGGTTTTTCCGCAGACCTCTGGAATCCCTCCCTAGCACTTCAGTCAGGGGATCTAAAATTAGATACTTCATATCTCAGGCACCATCTTAATGATCTGTGTGAGGTCTTTGGCATTGCTTGAAAATCAGATTACTTACCTCAGTGCTTAAATGAGGAGATACACTAAGTACTTCCTCTCCAATTCCCCCTACCACAATTATTGCCCTTAATTTTTTTCCACAACATTTTAATCCTTCACATCCTGTCTCGTCGGTCACTCAAGCCAAGGGTTTCAATTTTTATTGCTCGAGCCTGTGGTGCTGGGTGGTTCTTCTGTGCAGGCAAGGTCCCAGTCCTTGGCTGTACAATGAGAGCTCCCACAGATCCGTTTGGAGCTCTGTCTCCTGGCCTGAACATTTTCTTGTTACTTCTCCATCTTTTTAGTGCATTTGGCATGTCCCACCCTTGCTGTGTATCAGCAGTTCTCTGCTCATTTGGCACAAGCAGAAAGCCCTTTTTAACGCAAAGTGTAACAACAACAACAACACAGAACCCAAAGGTAAATAAACAGGCCACACCTTATTTTTTATTTCAGCTGCATTTTGGGAATTCTTTTAGTTTTCCAAGTATGATACAAATGTACACGCAGTCCTTGCAGCCTGCATCGAGGCCAAGTGGGCTCCTCCTTCCCTGCAGCCGTCGTGGCTGGGCTTAGTCTGCCCCACAGGCTCCGGGGAGTTGCCCTCGTGGCTTCCCATAGATTTGCTTATGTCTGATGATCTGAAATTAGAATCCTTCCCCTGCTCTGCCCTTTGCTGGAAACGTGTAAAACCTTGCAGATTCCCCCCAGGGTAGAGAGGGGGATTTTCCCACCATTAAAAATAAAAGGGAAGGGAAGGAGAAAGAGTTAAGACATGCTCAGGTAGTTGTAAAAACGACTGAAAAACAAACAAACCCGCAATGTGTCAATTATTCACATCCCCTCTATAAATAGAGAAACCCCGGAGAGGGAGCTTTCCCTTGGGCTACCTGCTCTGCTCTTCCATTAATTTATTGCCAAGGCCTCACGGTGCTTTCTCAGTGCTCTGCTGCTGCTTTTGTTTCCTTTCACTGGGATTTGGGGGTGGCTGACTGTTGGCTCTGTGGAGTTTAAGGTCTCTTGACAAACCTTCCTCCCTCCCTCTCTTTTTGCTTTTTCTTCCCTCCGTTGGCAATTGTCATCGGGGTGGTGCTGCAGCTGGAGGAGCAGGGCTTCCCACACCTTCCCCTTTAGGAGTTCTTCTCAAAGGGAATGTGGGTTTATTTTTCTTTGCCCTCCTCTTCATCTGGAGGATCACCAGCATTGTTCTCCCAGCCGTGGCAGACACGGAGGTTGCGTGTTAGCCAGACGCTCGCAGAGAGGTTTTGCAGTTGAAGCTCTACCAGCCCGTGCTTGGGGATGGATGGATGGATGGATCCCCGACCTTTCTGCGTGGTTATTGTCATCACACCCCCGTTTCAGGAGCAGCCGTTCTCCTCAACAGGTACTATAAGCCGTGGTTGGTTTGAAATTAATTTTTTTCACAAGCAGTGCTCGGTTTGAAATTAATTTTTCTCACAAACAAAAGGCTTCTATGACATTTTAAATGTCATAGAAAGAAAACACAGAGAGGAGCACGTTTGTCATTTATTTTCACTGCTTTAAAAGTCAACCAGCTTCTGCAATCCTCTGAAGTTGGTCTTGGAGCTCAGTGTCAGATCGAGAGTGGGGAAGCTCGGAGCATTTCTGAATTGCATTTCTGAACAAAGGCCTGGGCGTAGAGCAGTCTCTTCTCCATCCATCCATCCTTCCATGGATCCATCGCTGGTGCAGCCTCAGCTCGAGGCGTGGGTGCAGCTTTGGGCACCACAGTTTAAGAAGGATCTGAAGCTACTGAAGAGCATCCAAAGCAGGGACACGAGGATGGTGAGGGGTCTGAAGGCTTGCTGGGGTGTCTGTGCAGGGCCAGGAGCTGGACTCTGATCGCTGAGGGTCCCTTTCAGCTGAGGATATTTTCTGCTCCCTCTCCTGTGGGTTTTCTTTTGGGAGGGCAGCCCAGGGATACGGGATGGGGGGAGCCAGAGCTGTCGGGCCAGCAGAACCCTGCAGCACAGGAGAGCATTCACCTCGCTGCCAGGGCAGGGCATCGGCTGGACTGATTTCAGCAGCAATTCATATTAGCTAACTAACTGTTAACTAACAAAATGTGGCCTCCAGTCACAAATCCAGGGCTTGATTCTCCATTTCAGGAGATGGGATGGAACACTGGAGTTACAGTGGTGTGAAACTGGGATCGTGGGTGGGGAACACAGCCCAGAGCTCTTGATGAATATTGAATGGTTTCTGGCTGGAATGCCTACTGCTTCCTGTCTCTCTGTGTGCATCCTGCTTGATGGTAGAGTTACCGAGGGCTTCTCCAAACTGGATGAAGATTTACCTAACAACCAAGTGATTGCATTTGAAATCTGGCAAAAACAATGCCTCATAAAATGAAAAAGTAAAAATAGAATTGAAATAGGGCTGTCGTCCTTCTCGCCAACTTTTCCTGTTCACTGGACAAGGGGATATATTTGCACAGTGATTTTTTTCATTCTGGAAAGGAAGGGTTGTGCTTTGAAAAGGAGGCTTTTAGAAAGCTACAGCCTCCATATTTTTCATCCATTAATGTTCCTGTCAAGCGTCCGCAAGCAAAAAGAAAACAACTGTGCTGGATTTTTCTCCAGACTCTTGTCATTGCAAACTACTCCAGCATGTGGGAGTCAGAGCTCTTTGCTGTACCTGGAATCTCAGGTGGCAGATGTGAAGAGTAACAAGGTGCTCCTGTAATCAGTTCTGCTTCCTTGCTGTGCACTGAATCCATTCGTGGAGGTTTCCTGCGCTCCCGCGGCTGGGACTGGCGGCACGGTGAGCCCTGTGGGAACTCCCTGGCCTGGTTTCTGCAGGCACTGTGTTGTGGCTGTGCAGTAAATACAGCTGTGCTGCTGCTCTGTGCTGCCTGCAGACCTTCAAAGGGCGCGAGGAGCTGCTCTGACGTGTGCAGGTGTTGGCTCACACACGCCAGGGATGTGCCTGAGAGTGTCGGGAGCAGTCCGTGCTGACAGGGGGTGTTTTGTCTCGAGTGTGGAAGTTTGAAAATTTTTATTTGATTTTTTTTTTAAATCAGATCAATTGTTCAATGTGTCGGCATTTACAGCTGTCCATCTCCCCTGAGAACAGACTGGTGGGTCACTGCTCAGCTTCCCCCTTGGCCAGTCTCCACGGGAGCATCCGAGGGAGCAAAGAGGAGAGAAGGGATTTTGCTGGAGGAGCACAGGTGGTGTGTGGAACGGGCTGCCTTGGAGCTGGTTTCTCAGGGGAGTGACCAGAGTTTGTGTCACCCTGGAGCAGATTTTACTGAGTTATCAAACTTCTCAAAAGCCACGTCAGGGTGGAAAGTCTGATAAAATGCTGGGGTGTGTTTGTTTTGTTCTTCTTTTGGTCAGGTTTATTTGGGGCAGTAGCAGGCGGATCTGAACAGAGATGGTTGCAATTCCCTTTCCTGGGAGGTGAGGAATGCTCGTGGCAGGGTTGCTCCCTGTGCACTGGGTGCAGGTGGGGAGCCTCTTGCCTGTAGGACCTTTTTTGTCAGCAAGATTCCCCTCTTGGAGACTATTGGCAGCTGGCACGATAATGAGTCCATTTCAATATAAATGAGCTTCATTTTATTAATTTCTGCCAGCTCCTGAGCAATTCATGAACTGCTTTTCAGATCTCAACCAACAGCTTGGGGGAAGAGGGGGAGGTGGGGAGCAAAGAAGGAATGTGAAGAAGGAGAAGAATATTTTTGATTTTACAAAGAACCAGTGACTCTCATCTCTTTTGAGAATCCAGCCAAGAGTGGATTCCCCACCAAGCAGCTCTGAAGAACATGTAGGGCTGCAGTAATCCCTCCCCAGGCTTTTGTTCCTTGGGAGCTGTGGGGAAGTTGATAACTCTCCCAAGTTTGTGTGCAGCGTTGAGGTGATGTTTTAGTGCTGGTGCTTGGCTGAGAGAAGGGGGAGTTGGGTGAGAGTTGGATTGAGAATGCATTCAGCCTCTCCCAGGCCTGGACTGGAGCGGGGCTCCTGGCAGGAGAGCTCACCAGTGGTACCAGGCCTGGCAAGGACTGGGAGAGCTCAGTGTCTGACTTGAGGACTGTCCAAAGGGCTTGTCTCAGGTCTAGGTAAGCACAGACTGGTCTTGTATCTGCGCCTTTGTGAGCACAATTAACCCAAAAATCCTTTCCTTGCTCACAAAACAGATGTAAATGCTCTGCCCCAATGTCTCATTCGCCCTTGGAAAATGGTAATGAAATCCCGGGCTGGAAAAGCGCCCTTTCCATAACTGAGACAGTCTGCAGAGAAGTCTCCTCTGAGGCCTCCCAGTGTCTCCTGGGTGCTGGGGCTCCCCTGGCTGCCAGAAGTTCAGCCCTGCTTTGTTGGAAGGTGCCTCTCTTGGTGGTCGTCCTCAGATGCAGGTGTGGTTTTGGCCCCGAGCTGAGACAGAGCGGCCTCAGCAAGGGAATGTTAAAGTCTGGGGGGATTTTGGTTGTGCAGAGATGTGGGAAGAGGAACTCTCCCCGTCCTGTGGTTGGGGCTGGCGGTGCTTGACTGGGTTTTTCATTTATTCTGCCACCATCAGCTTCCATCATCCGAATTTGAGCACAGCATTCCGTGCTGTCCTGCCCAGTGCTCCTTAGGTAAGTGCTGATGACAGGCCCCGGCAGAAGATGCTCCCGTAGAGCCCTCCCTGCTAACCCTTTGTCTGATTTGTTTTTCTCCCCTTTCTCCCCAGGTTTTTGGCATGTAGTCATAGACTCTGACGCGGGAGTAATGGAGTCGCTGAGTGGCAGGTGCTGACAGCTTCTGCAGTCCCAGTAACTGCTCACTTTGGGGTCATTTGCAATTCTGTGCCTCTAAATGCCACAGCTCTCTGGGGGAAGGTTGCGCTGGATACCGGGACTGCCTCGGAAGGTACATGTGCGTCCCTGTGTGTCTGTAGGGCTTGGCTGTGCTCGGGGGTGCTCGGGGAGGGCGTGAGCTGCATGTTCTGGGCACCCGGGCTTGGCAGCACTGGGGCTTTTCTGCGAGCAGCTCCCGGTGACATCCCTCCCTCCCTCCCTCCCTCCTCCTCTTACTCGAATTGCCTGCAGGGCCTTTCTGGAGTCCATCCCGTGCTTTAACACATGTGAGAGCGGCTCACAAAAAAGAAGTGGCTGGTTAAGAGGTTCTGATGTGAAAACAATGAAATACGCTGCTGGAGTTTCTGAGAAACTCAAAGGCTTTCTGTGGAATTTCAGCCTCTCTGTTGCCCTTTTGAAAAAGCACATTTTAATGACAATAAAATGTGTGTGTTCACACTTGGTTATTAGTCTTGTACATTTTTCTATGTGGTTCTGGTGAGTTCAGTAAAAATCTTTGTTGTTGGCTGGCAGATTTTAGCAGAAGTTTATTTCTGTAGGCTCAGTGCCCGCTGTGGATTTGATCATTGTTCTGGTTCTCACAGCCTTCGAGCTACGCTCCAGGAGAAAAATACAGATTTGTCACCAGGGCCTCCCACCAGAATCTAATTTTAAATTTGCAATCTGTTGTCTTGAGAGGTGCTTCAAATTTGGTTGGAAATTTAGTGTTTTTCAGATACGCTTCTGGAATCTAGTGGTCCAACCTTTTGCAGGTTTAAGAGTTATTAACATAGGTTTAATTGAAATGAGTATTCTGGTTTTGTAATTATTTTAAGAAATAATTTAATATCGAGGTAGGAGAAGAGGAAGGAAAATTACTGTTTTTAAAGAAAATTATGTTCTCTGAGTGGGCTGTCATCAGTGGTCATCTAGGATGTGATATAATTTATGTGTAACCATTGCATGTAAGAGTCATCCAGCAAAACCTCAGCAGTTCAGCTGGAGGTCAGTCTGCCTTTCCAGTATACCCAGTGTAGGGAACACTGTTTTTCCAAAGCTTTCCTGCAAAATTCATGTTCTCCCTGCTGACAGCCCAGTCTTGATGTCAGTCTGAAGTTTGAGCTTTCAAAAATGTGTCTCATCCCCCGTCCTGTCTCTTGATATGCAAGCTGGCTTAAAGGTGACTTTCTTGAAGTCATCACAATTCTGGCATTTTCCCTGCCCTGAAGGACCAGATTTTCTGGGAGAGAGAACCCTTTCCCAGCATGGATGGTGAGGCCAGCTCTGTGAGGATGTGGAGGCAGAAGTTGCCACCCCTCATTTGCCTGGCTCGGGCTGCAGATCTGAACCTGGATCTTCTGCATCTCTGGTGAGCGCCTGAGTCAGGGCGCCGGTGCCTCTTCCAGGAGACGTGCCTGTCTCCCTGCTTTGCTTTTCAAACCTCTCCCTCCCAGAGAGAGGGAGATTTCGTCAGAGGCCCTCTATTCCCACAAAAAGGTTGGGTTCTGATGAATCGACGTTTTCTACTGAAAGCCATCCAGGCGGTGCTGATCTCTGCGAGGCTCAGGGTAATTCACAGCACATTCCCCACACCACCACAGGCCTGTCCAAAGCGTGGAGATGTGTCACACTTGATCCGTGTCATATCCTGGTGGTACCTTGATGGGTCATTAATGGTGGCCTTTGCATTTGGCTGCCCCAGCTAACAAGGGGGGCTTTGTCCTACCAGCACTTGCGTGCAGCTCCCATTAACATTACTCATTTTCTTAATTTGATACAGATTTTTTTTCATTGAGTGTGCTAAATGCAGTTAAGCCACAGACAGGCAGCATCTGGCAGTCGTGGCTGAGCAGTTTGAGACGCTGTTGCCCCAGGGTGTCTGCTGTGGCCCTGGGAGGGGGAGGCTGGGGCTCCCCTCCCCTGCCCAGCTCCTCGCTGGGGATGCCGGCGTCTGTAGCAGGGCCGGTTCCCCTCTCAGGCTGCCTTTCCACATCTGCCTGAGCTCACCTCACAGCTCCCCTCTGCCAAAAAATGAGGTGCTGTCACCCGCTGTCCCTCCTCCTGGCTGCTGCATCACCCTCCAGAGGCATTGTCCGGTCCTGTCCCCGCTGTGTCCCCCGCTCTGTGTCCCCTCTGTGTCCCCCTTGTGCTGCCCCCAGTGCGTGCCAGGCCAGCTTGCTAGCTCAGCAAAAACTGACTAACAAGCTCTTCTTTTTGTTGGTTTTTCTTTCCCCCCCCGGATTTATTCTCTGCTGTTTTAGTGGACTCTGCTGCACAAGCACTTGATTTGGTTCAGGGTAGCTGGTGGGAATGCTCAGCCATCAGTGCAGAAGGGAGGCAGAAAGGGGGGTGAGAAGGTAGGGTGGGGGTCCCTTTCAGAGGACCCCCCTCAGCTTGAC
>VXBB01020092.1:65586-78263 GCA_013399915.1 Illadopsis cleaveri | reverse complement strand
GAGCAGTTTGAGACGCTGTTGCCCCAGGGTGTCTGCTGTGGCCCTGGGAGGGGGAGGCTGGGGCTCCCCTCCCCTGCCCAGCTCCTCGCTGGGGATGCCGGCGTCTGTAGCAGGGCCGGTTCCCCTCTCAGGCTGCCTTTCCACATCTGCCTGAGCTCACCTCACAGCTCCCCTCTGCCAAAAAATGAGGTGCTGTCACCCGCTGTCCCTCCTCCTGGCTGCTGCATCACCCTCCAGAGGCATTGTCCGGTCCTGTCCCCGCTGTGTCCCCCGCTCTGTGTCCCCTCTGTGTCCCCCTTGTGCTGCCCCCAGTGCGTGCCAGGCCAGCTTGCTAGCTCAGCAAAAACTGACTAACAAGCTCTTCTTTTTGTTGGTTTTTCTTTCCCCCCCCGATTTATTCTCGGCTGTTTTAGTGGACTCTGCTGCACAAGCCCTTGATTTGGTTCAGGGTAGCTGGTGGGAATGCTCAGCCATCAGTGCAGAAGGGAGGCAGAAAGGGGGGTGAGAAGGTAGGATGGGGGTCCCTTTCAGAGGACCCCCCTCAGCTTGACCTGGTGGGGTCGACTGTTCCACCCAAGCTGTGTCCTGCATCTCCCGGGGGAGATGGGCTCTGCCAGGGGTTGTGACCAACTTGGGGGATGGCTCTGTCTTGCATGGCTGCAGCTCGATCGGCTGCACTGCCTGCAGCCCTCTTGCACCCACTGGGCAGCGTTCCTGCAGCCTTGCAGCCGGGAATTCAGTGGGATTAAGCAGGGCGTTTCCAGGGTGCAGGAGTGAGGTGTGGGCTCAGTGATGGCCGTTTGTGGATTTGCAAACGTCCTCACCCAAAGTGCCAATCCACTGAGTTAAAAAAGGTCAGCTCCTTGCTTTGAAGTCTGACACTTCTTGCCAGTCTCTAGCAGCTACTTCATTGTGTGAAATCACTCCCTGAACATTCCTTCTGTGGAGAGAAGACTTCCCTCCTTCCAGGAGAGTATTTCCTCACGGGATGCAGCCTGAGCTGCTGCTCCTTTCTTCACCAAGCCTATTTGTGGTCCTGTTGCTTTTCTGGCTGGGGGAGGTCTTGCCTGGTGTGGTCGGAAGGTAAAGAATCATTCCAGATTTCAGGAGGACTTTTAAAACTGCTCGTTCTCCTTAGGATGAGGAGGCATGGCTGGAGATGGGATAGATGGCTGGAGACTGGGGATAAGTGGTGCAGGCTCTGCTGGGCTGTGCTGCCAGTGGAAATCCTGCTGGATGGAAGTGTGGTCAGCAAGAACCAAAGCAGCACAAGCTTTGCCCCGAGAGGGTTTCTTTTGCAGGACAGAAGCAATGAGTTTCAGATATCTGCAGAAGAAAAGATGCAGGTTTTGTGCTTTAAAATGTTCTGTAGGCAAAAGCTGGCTGTTTTTCAATCTGTATCAAAGAGCTGCAGCTCTTAGGAGGTAATAAACCTTTGTCTAGGGATTGATAAAGCTGTCTTTTTCTTTTTTGTTTTAAAAGATTTAAATCTGCCCTTTCTTCAGTGCATTTATTCTTCTAAGCAAGTCATGGCAGCCAAAGGGAGTTCTGCCATTCATTTCAGTAGATGTAGGGCATTTCCTGCTGTAGTTTACTTCACGTGCAATTGCATTTATGTTCAATACAGAAATGCCCAGATATTTATGGTGTTGTCTGTTGCTCCAGCACTGAACAGCAGTGAACTGGTGCTTCTGTGCATGGACGTAGTGAGGGAAAATATGTGGTTGCATTCATTCTGCCAGCATCTGGTTCAGTACCCATCAGCATCCTGGCAAAGGAGAGGAAATTGCCCCACGAAATTAAAAACTCCAGATTATTTTACTGTCAGGGCAGCTTTTTTATTCTCAACCAAAACTAATGGAAATACCTCAAAACAAAGAAGTTTTGTCTTGGAATTTCTTTTCAAGATTGATGGACTATTTTTCTCTATGTAATTGTCTTGTGTGTAATTCAGGGTCTCCTGTTTAATTTTGAACTTTGGCATTTACTTTTCTTATTCTTCTTCTTGCTGTTGGGCCAGGAGGAAGGGCCCAGTACTACTGATAAAATATTTCTGACATTTGTTGAGTGAGATCACAGACCTCTAAGTGTTTTCCAAGGTTGAATCAGATCATCACTCCCACCACCTGGATGGGAAACCTGTTCCACGGCGGGACGTGCACAGCTGAATAATGCAGGAGGCTGGGGCTGGGGACACAAACCCCGTCCCTGTGTTCCAGCTCAGATCAAAGAGCTCAGATCTGCTTATCTGCTTCAGAGGGAGTGGGAAGGAGAGGTTATTTTTGTATAGTCTGAGTCACTCATGCTAATTTATTTTTCATAATATGGCTTTCTTGTGTGGGGCTCTCTGTACCTGCTTAATGTTGCACAGTTTTTTTGTTCCAGAAATCAAACCTGTCATTAGCTCGCTGCCAAATGGGTGGATTTGTGCTTTGCTATTTGGTGCTTCACTTTGCAGTTCCTAGCCAAAAAAAAAGGTGAAATCTCAGCTAAAGGTGCACATCCCTCTACTTTTCAGTGTCTGTTACCTGGAGATAAACAAGAGCTGTTGATTTTTTGAGTTAGGTGGCCGGGATGACGACGCTGATGCCGAGAGTCAGGTGGATGTGCGCAGAGCTGAGGTGGCACTGCGGTGCTAAACTGGTTCCAGTTGACACCGAGCTCTGGGGTTCAGTCCTTCCCTCTTCAGTTGTCTGGCTGTTTGCTCCATTCTGATGTAACTGTATTTCTGAGATCCCCTGGTACAGCCCTGACTCCCGTAATTAATTCTGTGGGGTTACTGCTGCAGTCACGGCAGTGAGGATCTGCAGTGTGGGCTTTGGGACAGGTTCAGTAATTCATTAAATGAACAAGCAGCTGTTGGTGTGTCGGGGCGTCCGTGTGCCTCCCTCCCCTGACGATGCCCTCTGTGTCCCCCGCAGACCGTGACGCCATGGGGAACGCGGAGAGCCAGAGCGTGGAGCACGCCTTCTACGGGGACAAGCAGCCGGGGCTGGGCCGCAAGCACACGTCGCGCTCGCTGCGCCTGTCCGGCAAGGCCTCGCGCCGCGCCCGCCACGCCTCCTCGGGCAAGATCATCCACCGCAGCTCCGAGGTGAGCACGCGCTCCAGCAGCACCCCCAGCATCCCGCAGTCGCTGGCCGAGAACGGCCTGGAGCCCTTCGCCGCCGAGGCCGCCCTGGAGGACTTCGGCAGCGCCATGTGGGTGGAGCGCGTGGACGTGGGGCTGCGGCCCGTGTCCTACCACACGGACTCGTCGGTGACGCCCAGCGTGGACAGCAGCACGGCGCTGACGGCCGCCTCGGTGCACAGCATGCCCGGCTCGGAGGAGAGCCGGCTCTACGGGGACGAGCCGCCCTTCCTGGCCGAGGCCGACGCGCGGGCGCTGCGCTACGCCGCCAACGGCACTGCCTTCGCCGACGCCGCCGCCTTCAAGAAGAAGCGCTCCAAGTCGGCCGACATCTGGCGCGAGGACAGCCTGGAGTTCTCGCTGTCCGACCTCAGCCAGGAGCACCTGACCAGCAACGAGGAGATCCTGGGGCTGGCCGAGGAGAAGGACGCCGAGGCGGCGCAGGGCCCGCAGGCCGGCGGCAGCCCCCAGCCCCTGGTGGCCTGCCAGCGGGCCAACTCCATGAGTGACTTGTATTCCCCCAAGAGCCCCGGTGCCACCATCAACGGGGGCCCCCGAAACGCCTTCGGGGGCTACTGCCGGAACCTGGTGTCCGACATCCCTGAGCTGGGCAGCCATAAGGTGGCCTCGGTCACCACCGAGGACGCGCCCGCCTCCTACAGTAACTACAACACGCTCCCCTGCAGGAAGTCCCACTGCCTCTCCGAAGGGGCCACCAACCCCCAGATGAGCCATAGCAGCAGCATGCAAGGCAGGAGGGCCAAAACCACCCAGGTAAGGCGGTTTTCTTCTGTGGTTTGGCATTTGCTGGGCTGGGTCTGTAGATGACGGTTGTCTGGGTTCTCCCAGTCTGTGTTTTCCTTTGACAGCCCCTTTCCAAGCAGAGAGCTATCTCCAGGGGAGAGCTGGACCAGCCAGTCTCCAGAGCTGGCTCAGTTCCATCACTGTCCCTTCCTTATCTGCAGCTCTCCTTGGACCTTTTCCGCTCTTCACTGCCTCTGAGAAAGGGAAATCTGCATTTGCCAGCAGAAGATTTCCCTGTGTGTTTTGCAGTGCTGACGGTTCCTTTTTTTCCAGGGTAGCTGCCAAAACTGATCACTCCTCTGCAGAGTTGTGTCCCCCCTTCTGCCCTCCCTGCCTTGTCACCCTCCCCTGCCTGCACTCGTGGCTGGAGGCAAAGAAAAAACCTATCGGTGTTTCCCCTCCGTGCTAAACACTCATTGGGCTGAAATTTCACTCCTCCAATTAGCTGATGTTCGTGTCTATGCAAAACATCTCTCCCTGAAACAGCCCTGGCACTGCCAGGCCTGCTGTAAACTGGGAAGGGATGAGGCATGGAGGTGTAGGGAGGAGATGCTGCTCCTCCGAGCCAGGGACAGCACAGAGTCAAGAGGAGCTTTGCTGTCAGGTGCCCTTCCTGCACTCCAGACACCAGGCCTGTGATCTTGGACTCTTTCTGCATGTTGCCCTGCTTTTCCCTGTGCTGTCTGATAGAGTTCCTGCCTCAGGCTCAGGCAGTGGTTCTGCTGACAGTTCAGTGGCAGATGACTTGTGAGAGGGGCAGAAAGGCCTTCCAAACCCTGCCCTCCTCTCCCAGCCATGCCTGGCACACACTTCTGTGGGCAGATTGTGCTCTGAGTTCATTGGGATCTTGTGAGAGCAGAGGTCCAGCTGCCTGGTGGAAGAGCTGGCAGAGGGGTGTTTTATGTGCACCATTCTCTAGAAGTGGCTCAGAAACGTAGCCTGGGGACACAGAGCAGGGATGGGGCAGGGCTGCTCTCCTGATGCCATTGCCTGGCTCACCCTGTGTGCTGTGCAGTGCCTGATCCAGAAAGGGGAGAGATGCACATGGGTGAAGGCCAGAGGCTGGCCAGCACACGTCCTGCTGCTCCCTGAGCTGCTGGCAGGACAGCAGAGATCCCAGACTGGGCAGCAAACACCAGGAGCCTGTGTCTCCCATCTGCTGGCATTGACTTGTGGGAGCTGCTGGGATGGGGCTGCTCAGGGACCCCCTGGTTGTGCTTGATCTGTGGAGATGGGCTGCTGCTAAATATAAAACTGACACGCTGAAACAGATGCTGCAGCATCCCACAACAGCAGCTTTGTTCTTCACAATCAGCTCTTCATGCTCAGAGGTGAAAAGCCTTTGGTGTGCCAGTGCAGGATAAAAACCTAGAGAACAACAAGAAGCAAAGAAACCCAGAAAAACACACCATAGATGGGTTTTGGCAGCCTTGAACCTAACAGCTTTCCTGAAGATTGCTGGGTGCAACTGCTGCCTGCAGCCTGCTTTCGAGTGTATTTAAGGAAAAAGAGACTAGAGTGAGTGATGAACAGCCAAGCATTTGTTTTTCTTCTTGGTGCCTATCCTGGCATTCAGAAGATTCCTCTGAGGCATGTAGTGAAAGTCTGGAATTTAAGTAGTATTTTGTGAAGCCTCAGTCGTACCCAGGGAAATTATTTAGTGGGGCTGGTTTCACTAGATGTGTCTCCCAAGACTGGAGATGATGTCTGTAAGGAGTCTTAGCAGTGATTATTACCACGGATAAATTCAACAAAATTAAAGCTTTGCAAAGGTCAAAATTCCTCCTCCCAAGTCTTTAATCCCAGCAGCATCCTGTAAGTATAAGATAGTTGACAGAAATGAAGTCATGTCAGCCCCAGCCTGAGCAAGCTTAGGGAAATGACTGTCATTATGTGTTTAAAAAGGCAGAAATTAAGTCCAAATTTGCACACAAAGTGAAAGGAGTTCCTTGCTGAGCCTGATGAGGTAGCCTTGGATGGGGTGAGGGGAGGGAAGTGACCAGTCTGTGTCTGCACTTTGCTCTTCTTTCCTTGACACTGCTGATGTGGAGTGAGCTGGGAGCTGAGGCTGTGTCACTGCCCTGCTCTTGCTGTGCCCCTTGGCACTGTGCTGGCCCGTGCCAGCTGGCCCTTGGGCACCTTTGGGGCAGTTTTGTTTCCCTCTGCCCTCCCATTCTCTCAGCACTTTTATCTTTATACTCTTGATGACCCCGTTGTCCTGGAGCCTGCCACGTGTGTCCTCGTGCTGGAAAACACTTCCTGCTATCAATCTGTGTTTTGGCCAGCCTTTTAAACTGCTTCCCCCATCCCAGTCCCACAAAATAATTGCTACATCTTAGGGCCATGAGGGCACCACACAGAGGTGAGCCAGGGCCAAGTGTAATGGGGTGCTGGACACAGTTTTCCCTCTTGGCGTCTGGGCCAGTGAGGTGTCACTGCTCCTTGGAGTCACCTAATGGATTGTCCTGGCCAAGAGTGAAAGTTCTGCCCAGATCTCTGTTGTCAGTCCTCACAAGACTTTGGGGCTGTGTTTGCCAGTGCTTTGGGGTTTTTTCCACTTTTTGGAAAGCTGTAGCTGGGATGTCTGCCTATTTCTTTAGTCTCAGCTGCCCTGGAAGGGCCTGATGATCACTGGTGGGTGACTTTTGACTAGTTTAGTTCCTGAAGAGGTCACTGCCTGAAGGGTGAGCCTGAGACCACAGCAGTGGCCCTTGTGCCCTGGTGTTTGGTTCCCCAATGCAGCCATCATTCCCCTGCATGCTCAGCTGCATTCATGAACACCATCCTGCTTTCTGGAAGTTGAATTTGCTGCAGGCTGTCACCAGCTGCACTTTCTGGGCTGTGCTGACCAGTGCTCCTGGAAAAATGCACCCCACAAAGAAGGTGCCAGAATCATGGACTGCACGTTTTGTTGCAATGCCTCATCCATGGGTTCCCCTTTAAAGGGAAAACCACCAACACACCAAAAACAGGGAAGAAAATCTCTCCCAGTCCAAATTTAAACCCTAAATTGAACGGTGGGAGTCACTCTCCACTAATTGAAGGGAGCTTTTTCCCATGGAGAGACAATTGCATTCAATCTGCACAAGTGATTAGTGCTCCCAGGGTGGCTCTGGGGCACCCACGCAGCAGTTCTGCTTTTCCCAGCCTTGTGCCATTCAGGCTTCCCAGGGAGCTCTGCTGGGCTCCTGTGTGGCTTGGGAGCTGCTGTGGTGTAGGTGGGAAGGGCTCCATTGGCTGACATTTGCACCCTTTTTTCCTGCAAGGGAAAAAGCACTGCTTGGATACAGCTTGTTCTGACCGTGGGTTGTGAAATCCCCAGGATCCTGCAGCCTGTTCTGTGGGATCCAGATTTTGTGTAGAGGCCCTGTTGTGTCCTGTGGCAGCTAAACATCTGCCTGCAGAGACTCCCTCCTCCTCCTCCTCCTGGTAGACATTCAGGGACAAATGTACCCCATGCTCACCTGCTGTTATGAGCCCTAATTGACATTACAAGGAGGGAATTTTCCAGAGAAGCTGTGGCTGCCCCTGGAAATACCCAAGGGCAGGTTGGACATGGGGACTTGGAGAAACCTGGGATAGTGGAAGGTGTCCCTGCCTATGGCAGGGGGTGGAATGAGATGGGATTTAGCCTCCCTCCCAACCCAACCCTTCTGTGATTCTATAAATAAGGGATGAAAGCCTTGAGATGGGCTTTTGTGCCCCTTCCAGGCCTGTCTTGCCACCTCCTTATTCCATATTCCTTATGTAGCTGAGTGGGGGGGAAGGAACAAACTTCCTGCCTGACTCACTTGGAGGCTGTGCTGGCTTCAGCAGCAGCCCCAGGCCATGTCCTTGGTGTGTTAAATCCCCTTTTGTCCAATTTTCAAATTTATTACTATTTTTAGGCCTCGCTAGGTAGCCTGCAGGAATTTGGGATCTCAAACTTTAAAAAAAAGAAAATCCTACATAAAAATTTTTGCAGAATATGCAGGAGATGAAACCAAGGGGTTTTGTGGGAATTAGATCAGGATGTACAGAGAAACCAGTCTAAAATTAGACAATCTTTCCAGCTGATTTTATTTTTTTGCTATCTCAGGGAATTTTGTAATTGGTTATAGTGTTCCATTATGTTCTGTAGGATGGCTGAACTCCAGAGAGATGATACTTGGTTTTAGGTTGTGTAAAACTTTTTCACAAAATCATTTTGTGGCTTGGAGGATGTAACCCCAAAACGGAAAAGGGCCACACTGGGTCAGTCCCATGGTAGCACCATCCAGCCCAGTACTTGTTCCCCAGATACCAACTGCTCAGGAAAAGAAAGAGAGAGCTGGGGGAATCTTCCTTCAGGGCATTTTTCCCTATGACAGCAGGTTAGAGATTGGGCAAGGAATGCATCCAAGGCTCTCAGGTTGACCTGTCCCCCCATGGATTCTCTTTTCTGAAATCATTTTCTGCTTCTGCCTTCCTCTGCATCCTGTTCACTCTGCAGAGCACTTGTGGCCTTCCAGCTGCTCTCTCAGCCCTCTTCAGCCATGGCTTTTCCATGGCAGCAGCAGCTGCAGCTCTGCTCCTCCAAAGGAGTTCTGCCTGTAGTCTGGGGAACATGGCTATTTCCAGCCTAGGTGTGATTCCTAATCAGACGGACACAGACCTTTAATCTGAGCTGTTTGACTCCAGGTGGAATCAAGGAAGGAAATAAGGAGTTGCTGACATTCAGTGACAGTTCCTGGCACAGGTTAGGGAGTAGCTGAAAGCAGGGTGTCAGTGGTTGGCAGCTGCACTGTGGGGTCACTCATTCCAGCCCCTGTTCACCCGGTCCCTGTCAGACAGAGGCTGTTCCAAGGTCTCAGATGTAGCCTGAGCCACGTTCCTAATCCCCAGAGGCTGGGAATGGGATCCCACTGAGGGGCAGTGGTCAGCTGCTCACCCTGCTGAGCCTCCAGGCAAACCACCCCCAAATATCTGTGCCTTCAGCCACAGGGGTGAGAGGGAAACAGGAACCACTCGTTTTTGTGGCAGCCCAGGCTCCCAGCAGGGCAAGCTGCTCGGGAATCCACAACTTGGGTCCTGGTGTGGCAGCTCGGAATGCCCAGAGCCCTTGAATGTCGGGACCAAATGAGCTGTTTATAGCCTGGCTGACTGGAAGTGGATTCAGTGAGGAAGGCTGAGGCTGGAATAGAGAGCTGCAGATCCAGACTCAGAGAGATCTTTCCTGCCCTGTCACCCAACTGGAGGAGATTAGATCAGGCGTTTCCTAGTCGGGATAGTTTAAAGCAAACAGCAGTCACTCCCTTCAGAGCACACAGCTCTGCCCCGATGTTGTCAGGGAAAGGAGCATGTGAAAATTGGTGTTTTGGTCTTCACTGGCAAATATTTTGATATCCTTTCAAAGATCTTAATTTGTTTTTCTTCCTTAGCTCTCGGCTGGAGGCCAAGGGAAAGCAAATCACCAGTGCTGATATTTGATCTAGCTCCACTCAGGGATGTTTTTTTAAACAGTAGGACTTTGTCATTTATACATCTGAAGTGTATGTAACAACATTGGCAATAGTTGTATTCTCTGTAAAGCTGCACACACTGCCTGGTCCTAGTTCCAAGTATTTTGCACTTAAAAATCACAGACAGGTTGTCCCAGCTGCTTGTTTGCTGGGCTGTGCTTACTTACAGGGATGCAGTTTGCAGAAGTGCTCCTTCCCAGTGAAGTGCTCTATTGAAATGTTCTTTTCCAGAGAGCTTCAGCGTGTGATGCTGTGCCTGGTTCTCATCCCTGATGACACATTTCCCTGCTTCCTTAGGTGGGGTGCTTGTTCAGGTGAACTCCCAGATGGTGTGTTTGGATTGCAAGCTGCTGTTCTAGCAGTGTCCCCCATTTCTACCCTCTCAGGAAGAATTGCCTCTTCTTGGCTGCAGCAAACAAAAAGTAACCCAACCCTGTATTTTAATTTAACTGGGAGGATTTTGATGGCACGTTGCCCTTGGTTTAACTCGAGCACAGTTCGGCTGCTTTTATTAGTTTATGGTTAACTCAGCTCCTCTAGAAACTTCCTTCAGCTGGGTGGTCCACTGGGATGAAAGCAGGGTAGATTTGGGGGTTCTTCGGTGTATCCTTTGGGAGAAGAGGCATTAAACACTGCAGCACCCGAGAACTGAGGGGATGGAAAGTGGGAGCTGGCCCCGGATCTGTGCAGGTGCTGGGAGCTGCAGGCAGGGACCACACTGTGAGAGGCTTTACTGGGTTAGGGTTGGAATCTCCCTCATGGAATTACACACTTCAGCACCCCTCAAAGTCAGTGCTGGAGCCAAGGAGAAGCTGGTGGGGATGATTCCATTTTCAGCATTTTATGTCTCACAGCTCCAGGGCTGTGCTTTCCTGGCTGCTGCAGGACACACAGTCCCTGTGTGCCCGTGATTTGCCTTCAGGGCACCTCAGGTAAGGAAGCCAGGTTCCTTGGGGAAGCACAGGGATGATCTTTCTGCCAGGGCCCACACACTGGCTGGAACACGTCTGGGGAATCAGTGAACCAAAAATGCTGCCAAGCCTCCGTGCCTAGAGCTGAGGTGACAGCCTAGCATGGAGTGCAGGAACTGAGGGTGATGCTGAGGTGACAGCCACATCTGGGGGATTCACACCCCTGGCACTGGGGTGTTTGTGCCTGCTGTCCCCCAGGAGCACAGTGCATGCACAGCCCCTTCCCACAGCCAGTGTCTCCTGGGTGCCTTGTCTGTCCTTCCAGGATGCCAAATTACACTGCAAGGGTTCACCACGATGAGCTCACAAAGGAGCCCTGGGTCCAGATCCACTGAGATCCGTGCCCTGAGACCTTCCAGGGATTGTTGCCCAGACACCTGTGACTGTGATTCATCCTTTCATAATAAGACTAGAGTTTTTTGCCAGGAGAAGTATCTGGAGGTCTGGGTTAATCCTTTTTTGGCAGGGGCAAATTTGATTTCAGAGAACCATGACCCAAACCTGCTTGCTTATTAAACTACCCTGAGCAGCTTTAATGACACGTGCAAGGGTTTGTTTATTTTGTTTTTTCTAAATTTAATTTCTTAAAAATATTGACTCTTTCAGGCATCCTAAGAGCTGCTGCCCCAGTGCAGTGAGTGCACAGAAGTAGGAATCAAACCATTTCTCCCACTCAGGTTTCAGCTGCAGTTCATGATTTGTCTTTGCATCTGGACGTGACTGTGCAGGAAGGATTCAATTTGGATTTGCAGCAAGCCATACCTTGACCATCAAATGATGGCAGAGTCAGTAGTGAAAAGAAGGGAAAAGCACTTATCTGGCCAATCTTTTTCCACACAGGAGCTTCAAAGGGACACCAGTCAGATAAAAGCATGCAAAGCATCAGGCTGCTGGCCCGTTTGAAATGTATTCTGTGGTGCTTGCCTCAGGAGCAGCCAGACAGGTTGTGTGCAATCACTCTTGCTGAGTGTGAGCATCTGATTGCTCTGTTGCTCAACAGGACAGGGAACAAAGGATATGCATTGGCTTGGAGGGAGCCCATTCCAAGGAAAACCCCCACTCAGCTGTACTTTTAATTTAATGGTTCATTTAGAAAGGAGTTTTAACCATGAGGAACTGTTTATATTTATGGAAGTAAGATTTTTTCCTACTAAACCAGCCCCCAAGTGCCCATGAATCAGTGCTGTCGGTGGGGCAGGAGAAGGTGATTCACCAGGGCCTGTCACAGTGTCTGGTGAAGTGTGGGAAGTGCAGCTCCTGCAGGCCCTCTGAGTGTGCCCAGTCATGAACCAGAGTTGGGCAAGGCTCATCCCAGCCTGTGGTTGCTTCCAGCAGAGACCAGTACCAGGTATGTTCAACACGGGGACACTTGGAACCTGTCCCAAAACTCCTCCCCTGGTTTTTGCTGGCTGAATGTAGACATTGTTCCTAAAGCAAAGGGGTTTTTTCTGTTTATCTTTGAAATTTAGCAAAAATGATTTAACAGATGTGGCTGCAGCAGACATACAGAGGTGTGAGTACCACGTGAGCACATGCAAAAGCTGCAGCACCAGGTACATTAGCCTGGTGGAGCTTTTGCATTACAGTTTTACTCCCCGCTGCCTTGTTTTGCTTATTTTGCCTGAAACCCAGTGTTCATGTGAAGAAAAAACCCTCTATTTAAGTGGGTTGCTAATGCTTCCAGTAGCACTTTACCCAGTTGGTCCAGCAGTTCAATTGCTCTCTGCACTTGATGGGGCTGTGATAACTCATTCCACTTCATTGCACTGGGATGCTGGTAGGGCTGCCCTGGCACGTGGCCTCGTGGGTGACAATGGCACCATTCAGCCCCTCAGTGGACCTCTGTGGCACTGGGCATTCCACCTCTCCCTCCTCCTTCCCTGCAGGGCTCTGCTGAGCCTCCTTTCATCACCCCAGGGACACGATGGCGCTGCCAGTGTAAGGAATGTTCCTGTTCCTCAGGCCCCTCAGCAGTGCCAGGGATCCCAGACCCTGGGCAAGCTCTGCTGCTGCTTCCCACATCTCCCCATCCCAGCACAGTCCCACAGCCCTTTGCTGCTTCCCACATCTCCCCATCCCAGCACAGTCCCAGAGCCCTCTGCTGCTGCTTCCCACATCTCCCCATGCCAGCACAGTCCCACAGCCCTTTGCTGTGTCCCACATCTCCCCATCCCAGCACAGTCCCACAGCCCTCTGCTGCTGCTTCTTCCCACATCTCCCCATCCCAGCACAGTCCCACAGCCCTCTGCTGCTGCTTCCCACATCTCCCCATCCCACCACAGTCCCACAGCC
>VXBB01020092.1:14911-61964 GCA_013399915.1 Illadopsis cleaveri | reverse complement strand
GAGAACTTCCGCCGCGAGCTGGAGATGAGCACGGCCAACAGCGAGCCCCCCGAGGAGGCGGGCTCGGCCCTGAGCGACGAGCAGAGCAGCGGCACCCTCAGCTCCCCCGGGCAGTCCGACATCCTGCTGAGCGCCGCGCAGGGCACCGTGCGCAAGGCCGGCGCCCTGGCCGTCAAAAACTTCCTGGTGCACAAGAAGAACAAGAAGGTGGAGTCGGCCACGCGCAGGAAGTGGAAGCACTACTGGGTGTCCCTGAAAGGTACGGGGGAATTGGGCAGGGATGCGCCCAGGTGGGTGCACTGGGTGTCCCTGAAAGGACAGGAGAAGCAGGCAGGGGTGTGCCCAGGTGGGTGCCCACGGTGTGTCCTGTGGGGTGGCCAAACCAGGGCCCGGGACTTGTAGCAGAAGCTGCTGTGAACTTCAGTGTCATTCACATGAAGCGTGGGGAAGTGGCCCTGCTGTTTTCCAGAGGTTTTGTGTGGTGGTTGTTGACATGCTCAGTGATGGCACATGTGTAGTCCAAGGTGCAGCAGTGGGGTTCATGCCTTGCTTGGTGGGCTGCTGGCACCACCCAGGGAGGCTTCCCTGGGCACTGGGTGTTCCTTGGAGAAGCTGATGGTGATGACAGTGGTGGCATTCACACAGGGCCTCTGCCATGCTCTGCATCTCTCCTGTACCTCTCCAACCCCGAGAGGTGCTTCATGAGTATAAATATTCAGGGTTGCAGCACCTCTGCAGGGTGGACAGGAAGCTGTGGTTGGTCATCAAGGCTGACACGTGGCTCTGACTGTGTCACCCACCCCGTGGTGGGCACCCCAAGCACAGACCCTCTTTTCTCCAGATGGTTGCAGTTGGTGCTGGGCACGTGCTCATCCACTCATCTTGAAAGGCTTCATCAGCAGGGAAAGGGGAAGTTTTGGACAGGCTTCCCTCTTCTCTGCTGTGGCCAGAGCCAGCAGAGCCAGAGCCGTGTCTTCTGCTCTAGGTGGGGTCACCCAAAAGGTTCAGTGTGGTCAAACCCTGCCCTCCCCACGGAGAGCTCTTCCTAGAGCACTTGTTTATTTTTAATTTGCAGCGCTATTTTAAAACCAACAGCAAAGCTCAGAGCCAGCTCTGCCTTGGGGTGGTGGAGAGCTGGGAAGTGGGGGAGGAGGGAGGTGAGGGGCAACCCTGATCTCCTGGGAGGGGGCAGGAAGGTCTTGCTGTGAGGGGCAGGCAAACAAAGGGGCCATCTGGGAGAAGAAAGGGGAAGGACGAGCAGGGGAGTGATGTTGTTTTGAAGTGCTTTGGCTCAAGTGGAGTGTTAACTCCTTGGATTGCTGTGCCTTGATTCTAGCGGTGTTTAACCGAGGCTTTGAAGTGGACAGCTGCCATTGTTTGGCTGCAAATTGTTTTCTGAGAGGCTGGGTACCAGAGCATCCCTTTCCAGTGACACAGCAACTGTGTGCCAGCCTGTGAACAACTGGAGATGCTGTGGGAAGCTGGGAGAGGAGGAGACCCTTTTCTTTTTGGAATCTCCCAGATTGCACCCTTGCCCTGTACTTTGTTTTCCTTCCCCGGGAGGATTATAAAGATTATTTTCTAACACCGAGCAGGTTGTTTGCTGTCCTCGGCTAAGTTTTTTTGTCCATCAGTCTTTCAGCAAGCACAGCTCATCCCGGCCCATTTTAATTGCAGTTACTGTCTGCATCCAGTAATTAAATGGCTTGATCTTTGCCTTGCAGGGACTGTAGCAGCAGCTGCAGAGGCTGAGGCTGGGCCATGCCCGGGGGCCTGTCTGCTCCCAGGGCTGGTTGTCACCCTCAGGGGACCAGGATCTCATGCCTGCATCTTCCCTGTGATGGGGTGGCCATGGATGATCCCAAATTTCTGATTTCTTACGATGTTTCTCATCTGGGAGTGTATTTTACTGCCCACGACATTCTGTTTTGGCAATCCTAGGGAGAGCAAAACTCAGGGTGAACAAAAGAGCCCTGGGTCAGGGCAGCTGGCGGTGTGCCTGCCTGGCACTCACACCAGCAGAGCATTTCCATGTGCTGGTTGCTGTCCCCTGCAGGCTGCACCTTGTTCTTCTATGAGACGGACGGCAGGTCTGGCATTGACCACAACAGCATCCCCAAGCACGCAGTGTGGGTGGAGAACAGCATCGTGCAGGCCGTGCCCGAGCACCCCAAAAAGGACTTTGTCTTCTGCCTCAGCAACTCCCTCGGGGACGCCTTCCTCTTCCAGGTGGGTTTTAGCAAACCTTTATTCTGTCTCCCAGCAAGGAGGGTGTCCTGGCTCTGGTTGAGATCAGTGGAGAATTCTGCTGACTCTGAAAGGTTTGGGGTTTTCCTTTGGCAGCACTAGAGGAATGACATGGTCTGAACATCATCAGTGTCAAATCTGCTTTGCCCCTCTGTCCTTCACGTCTTTCTTGGGAAGGGGATGTGTATTTTGGCACCTGGAGACCTTCCTCCAGGTGAGAGGGGATCACAGAGCCACAGAATGGTCTGGGTTGGAGAGGACCTTAAAGATCCTCTTGTTCCACCCCCTGCCATAGGCAGGGACACCTTCCACTGTCCGAGGCTGCTCCAAGCCCTATCCAGGCTGGCCTTGGGCACTGCCAGGGATCCAGGGGCAGCCACAGCTGCTCTGGGCACCCTGTGCCAGGGCCCCACCACCCTCCCAGGGAATAATTCCTTCCCAATATCCAATCTAGCCCTGCCCTCGGGCAGTGGAAGCCATTCCCTGTGTCCTGTCCCTCCATGTCCTTACAAAGAATCCCTCTCTATCTTTCGTGGGGGCTCCCAGACTGGAAAGGTGTAGTGAGGTCACCCCAAAGCTTCTGTTCTCTAAGAGCCTGGTGTCATTATGCCACAGGTAGGTTTATGTGCAGGGAAGAAGCAAAACTGGGCCTTTTCAAGCAAAACCCAGTCATTTCTGTTGGCAGAAACGTTCTGTGATGTGTCCCTTGTGCCATGGAAGCAGAGAAGGAGGAGGGCATGCCCTCAGAGCAGTGGCCCTTGGCTGCCCATGCCCCAGAGCCAGCACAGAGCTGCAGAAGCAGGTTTGGCAAGGAGAGACCCAGCCCTGCAGAAGGCTGTTTCTGTGCTGTGGGAGAGAAAACAGGGCTGGTTGTGATCCCACACATCCTGGGCTGCCCACTGTGCTGCGCCCAGGGACATCCCATTCCTCCCACGGGGCTCAGGCAGCTCTGGCTGTGCCCACACACCCAGCCCTGGCACATGGCACATGTCACACGTGTGTGCCAGCAGCTCACAGCAGCTTGTGACACCACAGACGTGTCAGCTGTGTGCAGCTCGTGTGTGTGGTCCTTCCCCTGAGAGGGGCAGTGATTCCCATTGCCTGCTCACCTGCCAGCTCCTAAAATCCACTCCGGACCCATTTTTCCCTCCCTCTCCCCAGGAAACCAGAAAGAAAAATGAATCCTAATGGTACACAGATAATACTTGGAAATTCAGTAAGATAATAAACACTATTAGGATTTTGCTAGGAATTAACACATGATCTCCTTCTAAGTCCAGTGCTGATCTCTCCTCTGCTGGGGATGAGATTTCACCACCTGACTGTGGGCAAAGTGTGTCCTGTTTGGGCAGATAATTCCTGTATTTCCAGCAGACATTCCTCAGCAGGGGAGACTCACAGTGTCTTCAGCAGAGGAGTGAGAGCTTGCTAGTGGTACTGCCTGGGCAGAGAGCCTGACCAGTTTCAGCCCTGTCCTGTGTCCACTGCCAGCTGAAGGCAAGGGAATTGGGAAGGAGGGGCTCAGTCCTTCTGGAGCAGATCCTGTTTCTGCCTAGGGCTTTTTTAGAGTGAGGAAAGTGGTGTCATTTTGGGACACCTGTGTCCCCCTTGCTTCAGGACCACCAAAGCTTGGGGAGCATCAGTCTGGAGCTCTGCTGGGCTTCCCTGGGGAGCTCTCCTTCGCTTCATCCTTGGCTCTTGGTTGTGACCTCAGTGAGGATGACCTTCCTCATCTTCTCCAGCACATGGAGAAGTCATGCTGGGCTGTCTATGAATAGATCAGGCTTCATCAGAAAGTTTAATTAGAACAAGGTGGTTTGGCACCTTGCTACTTTTCCAGCCAGGAGCCAAATACCATTGTGATTATTGCCACAGGCTGACGCTCACATAAAGTCCTCTACAACCCTGAGCTGGCTGGAAAGTTTTATGACCTACTGTAAAAAGGAATGGAGTTTAGTAAAAGGCCTAAAAAGTTTGATGACTTATTTTGAGAATCTGGAAAGAAGAACCTGGAAAGATTCTTCTTTGTGTGTCAAAAGCCTCTAATCAGAATAGTTCTCTTCTGGAAAAAAGTTTTGGTGTCCCATGCTCCAGCCTGGTGTTTCACAGAGTAGTTTGGGCTGGAAGGGACATTAAAGATTGTCCAGTTCCACACCCTGCCATGGGCAGGGACACCTGCCACTGTCCCAGGTTGCGCCAAGGCCAGTCCAACCTGGCCTTGGACACTTCCAGCAAGGAGAAATGTTCCCATTTCCCAAACTGCCATATCCATGCTTGGGAAGGGGCAGTGCCAGAGCTGTGAAAATGAGGATGAGCCTGCCTTTAATAATGGTAAGAGGGGTGTCTTCAGAGTGCTTTGGGACCTTCAGAAACAGAAAGCTTGTTTGTCTGTGCAGCACAATAAAGCTGCTCATACTTACCATGGTCACGTTTTATGCCATTAATTTATTATTAACTGCTGCATGCCTGGGAGGAGCACAGTGGTGGTGCATTCCGTGCCTTAAGGAACTGGAGTTTAGAAATCATCCTTAATTGCCAGGTTAGAAATGATGGCAGCCCTGCACTGAGCCAGGGAGGTAATTCCTGAGGCCTTGCTGGGCAGCCCCCACAGCTGCAGAGCACAGATAGAGGTGCAATTCCAAGTGCTGAGTGCCCGGTGCCGAGTTAAAAATGGCCTGCTTAGGGATGATGGGGGGGTTATTACTTCGGCAGGAGTAAGTGGATTTAAGGCTTTGAATCTGGAGATCAAAGGGAGAGGAAACTCCCTGGAAGTGCATTTGTTAACGTGCAGTCAGTTTCAGAGAGGCTCCTCCTGTCCCCTGTGTGCAGACCTGCAGCCAGACGGAGCTGGAGAACTGGATCACGGCGATCCACTCGGCCTGTGCCACCGCCGTGGCGCGGCAGCACCACAAGGAGGACACGGTCAAGCTGCTCAAAACTGAGATCAAAAAGCTGGAGCAGAAGATCGACATGGACGAGAAGATGAAGAAAATGGGGGAAATGCAACTGTCCTCTGTGACAGACTCCAAGAAGAAGAAGACCATACTGGATCAGGTAACCTCTTGCTCATGTGAAGTAAGTCCCTAGCAAGGGTTTAAGATCTTTCAGAGGTTGGTGGGGGCAGGAGAGCTGTGCTGGCTGCCTCAGCTGCACCATTTCTCCACTGAGGTCCAGCGTGGGCTGCCTTCTGCTGGCCCACAGGGGATTTGGATAGCAGGAGGTTGGCTGAGGAGGCTACCAGGGCACGGCTGGAGGATGCCTTGGGGAACAGCTGCTCACACACCAACAAACGCTGCTGCTGCTGCTGCTTTAAGTGTGCCAGAGGCTGCTGCTTCTGCTGGCAGCTGGGCTGAAGGAGCCATGCCTGCTTTCTGCCTGTCACAAGGGCCTGCCTTGACCTTGAGTGCATCCCTGGCTGCCCCTGGGCCCGCTCCTCCTGCCTTCAAGTGGACAGCGTGGCTGGGTTTCAGCAGCAGAGAGCCTGGAGCAGATGCTGCTGCAGCAGCACCTTATTTTGGGAAGCTTAACATATGGCTCCTGCTTCCCTCATTTGGAGCTCCCGTAGCAGGGCTGCCAAGTGTGCCTGTCATACAAAGCATGGGAAGTGGCTGGGGCTGAGCTAAAGGGATTTGTACCCCCTGGAAGCCCGTGAGAAGGGGAGATGGGGAGAAAGGGGAGGGAGATGCTGAAGAGCTCCACTCAAAGCTGTCAGTCACAGTGAGAGGGCAGAGCAGTCTCCCTCTTTATGTAACTGAGTTTGTCTGGATGCTTTGAAACTGTTTCCTATAAGCTATTTGAATTATTTAAATAAGTCCTTCCATAGGCTGATTACAGCACTCTTCCACTGATCAGATTAATTATCCCCAGTGTACGGCACTTTTTCAAGCTCTGTTGTTGCTCACAGCAAAGCTGCTGCTGCGGCTGCTGATTTGGGATGCCCTGTGCCTGGAGTTTGGTGTGGTTTGCTCTTCAGGTTCCGCAGATGCTCTCGATGCATGAAAGAGGCCTCTTAAGGGACTGCTGAGCAGAGGATCCTGGAAATACAAAGAAAATTAAAAATGAAATTTTAATCCCATTAATTAGCATTGTATCAAAGGAGCAGTTGTCCCAGGAGGAGGCTTCTGCCATGAATGTAGAAAAAGTTGTTTTCCATCTCACAAAAACTCTTTTACTATTTGCATCCTTTGTGGGGGGGGTTGGGAGGGCAGGGGAATGTGGGAAAACTAGGAATCAGGGTTTGTTGGGTGAGATCAGCACTGGTGAGAAGGGTGCATTACTGAGAGTCTTTTCAAGGCACTTACTGACCTCTTCTCCCCTTCTCTCCCTCGCTGCCCAACCTTGCCCTCTGCAGATCTTCGTGTGGGAGCAGAACCTGGAGCAGTTCCAGATGGATCTGTTCCGGTACCGCTGTTACCTGGCCAGCCTGCAGGGCGGGGAGCTGCCCAACCCCAAGCGCCTGCTGGCCTTCGCCAGCCGCCCCACCAAGGTGGCCATGGGCCGCCTGGGCATCTTCTCCGTGTCCTCCTTCCACGCTCTGGTGAGTGCAGGGCAGGGCTGGGCCTGCAGGAGAGCCTGCTCACGCTGAGGAAGCTGGGTGTGGCTGAGGGGCCCGCTGCCACGGCCCTGGCAAGAGCCATCTTTGCCCTACACGTGTCGTTCTGAGTTTCCACCACAAACAGGCTCTCCTGGTACAAGAGCAGGGTCACCTCAAGTGTCCACGGCCTTGGGCTTTTGATGCACACGTGCTGTGCAGTCAGTGGGAGCTGTTCTGAGGCCCTCAGCATGTGCTGGCTGAGACCTTCTCAGACATATCTGACTTCACTCCATATGGATGAAACTACTGACCAGTCATTCCAATATCTGGTCTCTGGTCATCAGCACCTGATGTTCCACAAGGGAGGGGAGATGTTCTTCTCTGCTACCCATGGTGTGGCAAATAATGGTTGTTTAAATTTAGGTACTGTAACAGCCCAGCTCTTAAAAGTACAGGGAAGTGTTTGGCAAAGTGGTGGGGTTTTAATGAATTTAAATCAAGTTCTTGTAGGTTCAGCTTGGACTCCTGGAGCTTCACAGAAATAGCTGAGCTGCACTGTTGTCTTGTAGATGTCAGCTGTACCCTCGAGTTGAATGCAGAGCTGTAATTCAGTTAGGGGCGTTTTTATTCTTTCCTATATTGAAAAGATTAGCGTCATCATCCTGCTAATTGCTGGTGGATTTATTATATTTTTTAAGTGGCGGGCTGTAATTTGCATTTATGCTTTTTTTTTTTTGCATCAAGCAAAGCACTGAGCGTTAGCCTGAAAAACAGTCTGCCTCTTCATGCTGATGTCTCTGGAGAGCCAAGCGAAAAAATATGTTTTGAAAATGTTGTGTTGGAAGAGACACGTGTTCTCTTCTCCACTCAGCAAACTCTCGTGTCCTCCTTTGCCCCCAGGAACGTGGAGAAATGCAGCCTCATGTGAGGAGCCCAAACTCAAATTTCAGGAAGGGAATTTACCCAGAGCAGCTGTGGCTGCCCCTGGATCCCTGGCAGTGCCCAAGGCCAGGCTGGACACTGGGGCCTGGAGCAACCTGGGATACTGGAAGGTGTCCCTGCCCGTGGCAGGGGTGGCTTTAAGGTCCCCTCTGTCCCAATCATTCTGTGATTCCATGGCCCAAGTCTCCTGAAGATCTTCCTCAGCACATTCATCCAAGGATGTGCTGAGTTAGCCCAAGTCTCCTGAAGATCTTCCTCAGCACATTCATCCAAGGATGTGCTGAGTTATCCCAGCTGGCTCTGCAGAAATGTCCTGGGTACAGCTGTGGAACCTCCCACAGTCCAGGCTGTGGAAATGGGGATGTTGCTGTGGTGGTCAAGTTCTCCTTTTCCTTGAAGTCCCCACGTTTCCCAGGGAGAGCCCCATTGCTGACAGGGTTCCCTGTGTGCAGCAACTAGCCTTCTGTCCATCCCAGCTGTGCTTTTGGGTGTGCTGCATCCAAGCAGGCCGTTCCTCAGCTGGTAGCATCACCCGGGGCTGTGGGTGTTCGTGTGGCAGTGCCGTGCTGCTGGCCTGGGCTGTGGGAATGCAGCACTGAGGTGTTGCAGGAAGTGCAGGGTGGGGCTGTCTGTCTGGCTGGCTGGCTGTGCCTTGCCTCCCGTTCATACCTGCCCTTCCCTGCCATGTCCTTTTTGGCAGGAGAGGAGCTCCTCTCCTCAGGCCACCTCCATGTGGGAAATCTCCTTCGACTCTGGCCTGAACACTTCAGCTCTGAGTGATGTCCTACTGATCTCCTCCAGAGCTTCCTTGCCTGGGAAACGCTCCCCTCCCAGCTGGGCTCAGGAAAGGCAAATGTCTCTCGTGTCCACGGGGCAGTTTGCAGAGCACCTGACACTGCTCTGATGGGAAGGGTCATTTCAGCTCACTTTTCCCCTTCCTGTGCCTTGCTCAGTCCTTCAGATGTCACTTGTCTTTGAGGAAGTGCAGGTTTAAATGCCATGAGCTCCCTGCAAGCCTTTTTCTGGCCTTGCTGCACTTCTGAGTCAGCACCAGGATGGCCAGAGTGTTTCCACAGGAAAGAGCAAAGAGGAAGACCCAGTTTTTGGGAAGCAACAGATAAGTCTGGAAATCTCAGGTTTCATGTGTCCAGCTTTGAAACTTTGCTAGGAAAAGAAAAATAAAAGAAAAAACCCAAACCCATTCACTGGTGGTGGCGTTCTGCTCTGTGATGATCAGGCTCCTTTAAAATATCTCCCATTAAATGCCAAAAAACGATGTCGGTGGTGTGTACTGTCCATTTCAACGTTTGATGTTGGGAGAAGCAAGTTCATTTGCAGTGACAAGGCAGCGCCTGGCAGCATCCCCAGTGTCCCAGCAGTGAGGAGGAACCCTTTGTTGCCGTAGGATTTGCCTTTGTTCCCCCCCAGAGCCCCGTTTGGGGTGGGGGTGCTGGGGTGCTGCAGCCCCGCGCTGAGCCGTGTGCCGTTGACAGGTGGCGGCGCGCACGGGGGAGTCGGGCGTCAGGAGGAGGACACAGGCCATGTCCAGGTCTGCCAGCAAGCGCAGGAGCAGGTTCTCCTCTCTCTGGGGGCTGGACACCACCTCCAAGAAAAAGCAGGGGAGGCCGAGCATCAACCAGGTAAGCAGGTGGGGATTTGGGGTGGTGCTGTCTGCGAGGTGGGTTTGATAGAGGGCACAAAGAGCCACTGGCACAGAGTCGTCACATTCCTCATCCCCTTCAGAAATCAGGGACTGGAGCTGCACAGCAGGGCACAGCAGCTCCCAGGAAAGGTGTGGGATTTGTCCTTTCTTCAGCTTTTCTCTCTCTTGTTGAGTTTCTGATGCTTCTGCTTTTCCTGGAAGTGCCTTCCCTCAGGAGCAGTGTAAAACAGGATACAGCTCTGAAGAGAAACAAAACCACCAAGCAATCCAGACTTGTTTGGTCATTTTTAATTTAAAATGATGAGTTTGTACAATGCTTTAGATGTAGCTGAGCTTGGTGAAAACTTCCTAAAGTGACAAGAAGCTTTGCATTTAGTTGGGACACTCCCTGTTTTGCTTCATGTTTATAAAAACCAGAAGTTGTGCTGTTCCCACCCAGTCACTGCCCAGAGCTTTCTCTAGAAAATGTGTTCCAGTGTGGTAGGAAGGTGCTTCCCTCTTATTCTTTCCAAACATCCCTAATTACAGCTTTCACTTTCTGAGAGCCATACCTCATCTAATTGCAGGAAATGTAGGTTCTGCCTTTCTTTCTCTTCTCCCACTTCTTGTGTGGAGAAGGGCTGGGGACACACGTTCTGTGCCCTGTGATTTCTCGTGCTATCTGTTGGAGCAGCAGTGGGTGTCTGTTTTGTTCAGCAGAGATGAGTGCCATGGAATTGTTCAGCTTGTTTGAAGCGAGACACTAAAAGTTCACCTGATATTTAGAGGCTGAGCAAAAGCCCAGGGCTTGGCTGGATTGCAGCTCCACGAGCACATTCCCAATTCCTTGTGCCCATGCTGCAGCATCCCCGTTGCTCTATATTTACTTGCCCCAAATCCCTTGTCCTGAGCTGGGATCCTGCCTGGGCTGTGTTTTCAAACCTGTTTTTTTTCCCCTGAGCTCCTCCTTTTGTTTTTCCTTTCAGTGGAGATAATCGCATTCTTCACGCTGCCTCCCCTGCTCCTGCCCCCCTCACTCCTCCACGGCACAGGCATGGAGAGGGGTTCTGTTCCAGCTTAAAGGAAAGTCATTGTGGAGAGAGTTGTACAAAGTGTGAAGCTTTGAGAAAGTAGCAGAGTGTCTAAATGCAGTGCCTGAACACATTTCCCTCACTTGTGCAAAGTGTTGCCTATGGGAAACAACCAACTGTAAATCCCTGAAAGGCAGAGACCTTTTCCCATCCTGCCTGGTCCCTGCTTCATTTTAGCCAGGGAATAATTAACCAGCCCAGCAACTTGATCCCACAGCTGTGCTGATGTGGAGCTATAAAAGTGAACTTTTCACTTTCCATGATTGGATTCTGCTGCAGCACCAACCCTGCCAGCCCATCTGATGCAGTCCTGTGCTGCTTTGGGGTGGATGCTGCAAATATTCCTGTTGGGGCATTCCTCCTGCACGGGATCCTGTTGATTTTGGCTCTCTGGCTCGTGCTGGGTTAGCAGCTCCTGTTTCGTTGGAGAAGGGTTACACTGACTTGTGCTTGAATGTTTGCTGAGTACATTTTGGCAGCTGGGTCATTACCAAGGCAGCCAGGAGAAGAGCCCTCCTGAGTTGTCAGTGTTGGCACAGGTGGGGAAGTGTTCATTTCCCACTTTTACTGGTGTGGAAACTCAGCAGAGAGAGATAAAATTAGTCCAGTTCCACCAAGGAAGTCAGCACAGACCTCCAAGCAGAAGTGGCCTCTAATCTGCCTGTACCACCCCATCACCAGCTTGTTGTTCTCCTCACCTTCTCTTCCATCAAGCTGCTCTTTTCCTTTTCTCCAGTGCTTCTGCAGCAGAGAGGCAGGGAATGTTGGAGAGGTCCCCCAGGTCACTGCCCTGCAAACCCTGGTGGAGGGCCCAGGTGTGGACAGAGAGTGCTGCAAAGGTGTGCCTGTGTCAGTAAAGCCACACCTGTGCTCAGGAGGAGTGGTCCTAGTGAGGAGCTGGGGGACAGGACAGCACTTCCCTGTATTTATGGAACTGCACTTGGAGTGAGCTGACCTGGTGTTTGGGATCCCCTCTCTGCTGAAAACACCTCTTTGTTCTTGTGTTGTTTCTTTTTGGATGACAGGCTCAAGCAGAAAGAGCTTAGAGGGGCTGCTGGAGGTGACTTACCCACCCTGAAGAAGGTTTTCCCCATCCCAGATTTCTACAGCAGTGAAAGATTTCTGCAGGCAGTGTGTTTGGAGATGGGTGTTTGTATTTCCCAGTTTGAATTCTGTGCTGGATGTTAGACAGGCTGTTCTGCCCGTGGTATGTGCTGCACACAGGGAGTCACGTTCATGTTTTAGAGCAGATTCCCTCTGTTGTTCCTCAGGTGTTTGGAGAAGGAGTCGATTCAGTGAAGAAATCTCTTGAAGGGATCTTCGATGACACAGTCCCAGATGGCAAGGTAAAACCCCAGCTCTCCAGCTGCCTCCTCCCCCCATGTTTGCAGCCAGTGAAATCAGAATAAGTACTAAGATTTGCTATTTTGCCATTTCTAAGCCTTGGAGCAGGAGTTTTGTTGGCATTGATTTGCCCAGAAACGCTGCGCATTTCAGTTTTAAACTGAAATCTGCTTTCATCCCTACTGTTTTTGTGCTGCATTCTGAGCATTCCCAGTAGCCATAGGGTGAAATCCCAGGAGAAGCACTCTGCAGCAGTGCAGCTGTGTGGGTGGCACAGGAGGCACACTCTCTCCTGCTCAGGGAAAACTGGTTCCTGTCCAGACAAGCCTGCAGCCTGGGCTTGGGAGCAAAATATTTTCTCTTTCAGAGGGCTCTGGTACAGCACATAGTGCTCTGGTTATTGATGGAGAGGGAGCTGTGTTGGGCTGGGATAGTCATGGTGGATTTTGTCTCTTTAGAGAGAGAAAGAAGTGGCCCTGAGCAGTGTCCACCAGCACAGCCCTGACTGTGACATTTGGGTGCACGAGTACTTCACGCCCTCGTGGTTCTGCCTGCCCAACAACCAGCCTGCCCTGACGGTCATCCGGCCTGGGGACACCTCCAGGGACGTGCTGGAGATGATCTGCAAGGTAAACCTGCCCTGGGGGGGCTGGGAGAGCAGGGCAGCTTCCTGAGCCAGTGCCTGGGCTGCTCTGCACTGGGACACCAGGTCTGTGTCAGGTGGAAAACACAAATTGCACCGCAGTGCTTAGGCCAGGAGTGCAGCAGAACATTCCCTGCAGCAGGGACAGGCAGCAGGCTCGGGTTTGCCTTCCCCACTCTGGCTGCTGTGCACGAGCCTGGCAGTGCCTTCACAGGCTGGCTGTGCCTGTGCTGCTGCCCTTCACAGAGCCAGCCATCCTCTGTCCCTGCAGTGGGACCCCCCTCCCAGCCCCTGGGTGCCTCACCTCATGGTGGTGCAGCCCCCCTGGTGCCCCCAGCTCTGCATCCCTCCCACAGCCCCTTCCCTCTCTGCCAGGTGAGGGGATCTCAGCCCTTCCCAGGAGCCAGGGGACTGTTTCCTCCTGCCATCCCTCCTGCCTTCCCCTCGGGCTGGCACTGCGAGAGCAGCAGCCCCAGCAGTGGGAGAAGGTGCCTGTGCTTGCTGCCTGCACTGCAGGGTCAGACCCAACCTCGTGTGGGTGGCAGGAGGGGACAGGGGAAGGCTTCTGTCTACATTGGAGTGGGGGGAAGAAAAAAACACCTGGATTTCTTTGCCAGATGAAGTATCAGAGGCATTGGGCCATTAAAAACAGTTACATCTCTAAAGAGTTGGGAACTTTGACAAATTAAACAGCGGCTTTCAGATCTGGCAGCCACATAATGTGTATTTTCTGAGCCAGCGAGACCCAGCTCCTGTCACGTGCTGATCTGAAAAGTGAGTCTGCTTTGTACAACAACAACAGCAGGAGAAAACATTTATTGCTATTGAGAGCTTAACTTTGGGGACTTTCAGAACGTGTTGCATGTGCTTCTAAAGAGAGGGGAGGTGAGAGAAAGGCGTTTGTTTCCAGTAATTGCACGGTGCGCTCGTCTCTCTGCCAGGTGCACTGCAGCCTGTGAAAGCTCTGCTTTGTGTTCAGCAGAAGATGACATTTTTGGAGAGAGACATAACAGGGAAGCTGGATGACACGTTATTAGTAATGATTTATTTCTAGGATTTATGTTTTCCTTTGGGTGAGGGTGGTTACTCGTGGACTGAAGCCTTGGCTGAGTGAGCTGCTGTAGCTCCGTGGTCTCAGCAGGTGCCTGCTGAGGGTCTGGTCTCTCACTGTGCTTTTGCTGCTGTGGGTGGGGGTGTTTAAGGAGAAGGGGAGGTTGTTGAGTGTTCTTTCAAGAGCTGTTATCTGTTTCTTTCCTTTCTGTAAGAGTTTTCAGCCTGAAAAACAGTGTCGAGATGCCTTTTTGCTGTAGCATTTAATAATCAATCTCTTTCTTCTGTCTCTTGCATTCAGCTCATTTTCCCCCCTTTAATATCTGATCCACATCATTTCACATCAGTTTGCCATCTGCCATCTGAGAACCAGTCAAGTTCTGGTACAGTAAACATTTCAAGCTCTACATTTCATCTAAACCTCCTCCTGTTTGTAGATGTGGTTAAATCTGTGCTGCTAAACTGAGCCTCTGATTCTTCTGTTGGAGAACATTAAATGCACTAAAGTCATTGTGGAAAATGTGTTCTTGTGCTAACATTGCTGCTTGTTACTGTACAGCGAGTTAGGCTTTGGAGGATGCTTTGTGACATTTTTATGATTCAAGATTGGTGGGAGGAGTGTTTAAAGCATTTTTAAAGTGGTTTCTCAAAGATTTCTCCTAAGATGTAACTAGCAACATCACTTGGAAGGCAGGAAAACTCAGTGCATATGCATTAAATTGCTTCCCATGGCTGATAGGAAATAGCTGGTCCCTTCCAATCTGAACCATCCTGTGATTCAGTGATGGCACTGCTGGGTGTGAACGAATGTATATGCATTACTGACATTTGCATAATGGTGTGTCTTAAAATGGAGGAGAAAATCACACTCTGGGTATGGATTTAGGCAGAGCCAGTGTGGAGATAATAACACCAGAACCCAATATGGAGATAATAGCAGTAAAACACAAGCCTAGATGACTACATGGCATTTTGTCTTTTGACTGCATAAAAGGTGAGGCAAGAAAGGTTTGGGGTTTTTTTCCTTGCAGAATTCACATTTTTCAAAGGGACCTGCATGTGGGGCAAGAGGCAGATCCCCCAAGGTGTCTGAGTTTGTGCTCAAAGCCTCAGAGAAGCTGCTGAAGAGAAGCCCCTGATGCTCTGGGGGCTTTCTTTGCTTCTGGGCTGGTGTTTTCCTGCTGGGAGAGCTGGGCCACACAGGAGCTCTGCCCGGGGATGGTGACTGTGCTCCTGTGCTGCTGCTGCCACAAAGGTCACCCCACCAAGCTGGGGGGATGTCCCAGGCCCTCTCCTTGGCCAGGAAGGGCTGGGCTCGTGTGCCAGCCCACTGTGGCACTTGGGGTTTCTGCAATGGGATCCCAGCCCGGCTGTAAAGTCTGTAAATTCTTCTTGAGCACCTCGGTGAAGCTTTAAACGGGGTTAGCTGCTTAATTTAGTCCAGACATGGCCAGAGTTATTAGGAGAGAAAGAAATAAACCAAGAAGCTGCTTTGGATGGCTGAAAGGTATTTTGGGTGGTCCTGAAAGGATATTCATATCATTAAAGCTGCCCTGCTTCTGCTCCCACCTCCCCACATGTGGATGCAGCTCCCAGCAACAGAAAGTGGGTTAATGGTTTGGCTTTTAGGGCAGCCTGGCCGTGTCCACTTCCAAGGGACCTTTTCCTTTGACTTCAGTAGAACATCCTGGCCCCGTTTGAAACACTTTAACCAGTGTCAGGTTTGGAGGCAGACACAGCCTTGGGGCAACTGTGGGACGTTAATTAAATAAATGGGGTGTCTGATGGGCTGCCCCGTGGTTGAGACTCTCCTGCCTGACCTGCAGTGTGCTGGATTGATGGCATCCACCTGGGCTGATGGGCTCTGTTGGAAGGATGCATTTGTTGGAAGAAATCCTTTCCTCTTGTCCCTGTTCCTCCCGGCTGTCCCCTCCTGTCAGGGAGTTGTGCAGAGCCACAAGGTCCCCCCTGAGCCTCCTTTTCTCCAGGCTGAGCCCCTTTCCCAGCTCCCTCAGCCTCTCCTGGTGCTCCAGCCCCTTCCCAGCTCCGTTCCCTGCCCTGGACACCCCCAGACATGGGGGATGCACTCGGTGGGTTTAGGTCTCCTCTCTGTGTTTTTGTGTCTAGGGAGAGTAAACTAAGCTGGCCAGAAAGTAACCCAGGACTCCTCTAAACCTTTAATGCCAATTCTGCTTCCCTTTAGTTTCTGAGGTGTTTGTATGTGTGTCAGTAAGGAGAAAACTACTGAAAACTGCAGTAATCAGTGAGAAAAGCAAGCAAGAAGCTTTCCAAAAAAGAAAAAAAGTGAGGGGGCAAAGATATCTTCTACATTCAGCTGTTTTTCTTTTGGCCCTTGATAGATTTCAGCCATTATTTAATTAAGTTGGAATTTGCCTGGATTGTGGAGGTTATTCCATTTCAGGTACTCCATTTCATCCAAGGATAATTTGATCTTTGGGTTGGGCATATTTGAAGAGAACACTGTGCAGAGTGTAGCAATAGATCTGGTTTAGTTTTCCTTCTTATTATTGGCAGCTTCTTTACTCCTGGGCTAATCCCAACAGATTCCCTGTTCTCTGTGTGTTTGCTGGAGGGTCAGGGTGGGATGTGGGATGTTTTCCACGGCTCCCTCAGTGTACATTGCTCATCTCAGTGCTGCTGTATCACGGCTGGAACTGGAGAAGCCAGGCTTTAAAAACCAGGACAAGCAGGCAGTAATGATGCTCTTGCATGAATTTTCAGATAAGCCATTGTTTTCAGCACGGCCTGAGAAACCTGGGTAATTTGCTGGTGTAAAATGAAAAGGCTGATGTATAAAAGCCTTTAATAGTGGGATTTCAGAAGTGACAGTGAGGAGAATTTACCTCCTGTGTCTGTGAATCACTTTGGGGTTTCTCATTATGTGCAGTTTAGGAACTTTGAAAGTAACTTCTGGATAATATCCTCTGTGTTTATCATACTTGTAATGTGTTTTGATTACACACTGCATTAACCTCTGCTTAAATCAACCTTATTAATCATGCTGAGAAAAGGTCATTAACATCTCCCAGACCAAATGCTGTATCCTCAGCTAATTATAACTAATTCATTAAAATGGTGTGACCTGTTTCCACTGGGATGCAATCCAGGATGCAACTCTTGGCTTCTTCTAGCCTCATAAAGCCAGTGTATCCTGAGCTGCTTTGAATTTAGAAGACAGAGATTTTTCGTGTTTTATTAACCTTGCTTGAAATCTGCCACATCATATTTATGTGCTAAATGATGAAGATGCTGAAAAAACCCAAACCAAACAGAAATCACCTCTCCTGCTACATCTTGCTCTGTTAGCAGACCATGTAGTTAAATATCCTTTTATGTTTAATGCTGTGAGGTTTCTGCTGCAGCATGGGTTTGTTTCTGGGATGGCTTGGGAGGGAGCAGAATGCCAGGGCAGCAGAGCTGAGGAGGCTGCTCCCAGCTGGGTACATGGATCCTTTTCCTGGGGGACAGCAGGAAGGGCAGGTTTGGGGCAGGTTCCAGGGCAGGAGATGGTGGTGCTGGGTTCCTGTGAGGGTCAGGGATGGGGGCAGGCTGCCTGTGTGTCTCAAGGCTCTCTGTCTCTTGCAGACACACCAGCTGGACTGCTCTGCTCACTACCTGCGCCTCAAGTTCCTCATTGACAACCAGCTCCAGCTCTACGTGCCAAAGCCAGAGGAGGAGATCTATGAACTGGTAATGCTGCCCACTGGGCAAATGAAACGATGGTAATTAGTGTTTGTCTGACATTCTGCAGCACCAGAGTTGTGCTTTTTGGTTTGCAATTCTGGTGCTTTGCAGACCATAGCAAACTGGCCTTCAGCAAAGGGATCTCTCCATCCTGTCTCATCCTGTGTTGGTGTTTAGCTCATGTTGGTGTGGGGATCTGTCTGGGGAGAGAGGAGGGACAGCCACAGGCAATGTGTGAAAATCACTCTAGGGTACATTTAAGCTTAACCTCCCTCCAGGTTGTCTTCTCCTGTTGTTCATGTTGTCCATGGAGGTTTTAAAGACATGGTGTGGAGGCCTGGGTGCTTCTTGTTACAGAACCTGCCTGAGTTTTAAAGAGGGGGGGAAATACATGAGGTGTTGGGTGTTTTTTGGGTTTTTTTCCTAATGGTAAGGTAAAGATAGAGGTCAAGAAGGTCTGGAGTTATGTGTGAGAATATACTTCCTTAATTGCCTCAGATGGCTGTTTCCATCTCATTCATCTCCAAAACAGACTTCAAAGGAATTTTGCCATGAGAGATTGAAAAAAAAAAAAAGACCAAACAGCATTAGTGTCATGCTTTAACTCTGTGATTTTACACAGGCACGCCGTAAACCTTTTTAAAGCCCTTTTCATTGGTGACTGGCTTACTTATAGAAAGTAAAACTTTGCTAGTTATGGAGGCTTTTGCCCATTTAGCAAAGGCCTTCTGAGATTTTCCATTAATGCTGTCAACAAAAACAACAACAACAAGAAAAAAAGTGAGAAAGTGCTAGAGGAGTGCCAGGACTGGGAAGTGTGAATTAGCTGGGGAAAATTAAAACTCAGAGGAGGCAGCTTTTAGCTGTCGCTGTCTGGAAGGACTTTGGGACTTGTGTTGAGAGGGTGTAGGATTGACAGAGTCATCACTTACTGTTTATTCTGAAGAGCTGTAATTAACCCAAAGCTCTGTCAGTGGGACTGTGCAGATGCTGGAAGGGAATGGGAGAGGTGGGTGCTGGGGATGATGTCTGATGTGTGGATGTTAAACCAACACACTTGGTGTGTTTGCTGGTCTCTGTGGGCTGTTTATTTGGGGAGGACACTGCTGTTACTTCCATGGGGCTGTAACTGTTCTGATTTTTGATTACTGAAATACTGGTTTTTGCAATCTGAGTACTGATTTTTGCAGTGCTGATAGAAGCAGGAGATAAAATTACATTTTTATTAGTAATGAGTTCCTTTTCTTTTCTGAAGGAATAGTTCACGTACTGCAGTCCAAACAGTGAGCCTCAAAATGTTAATTCTTGTGAATTGCATTTTTCCACGCTCCCAGCAGCGTGTAAACAGAATTAATACTCACCTGTGGGCTCTGTTCACCCGGGGCTGTGATTTTTGCCGAAGACAAAGGGCTGGTTTGTTATTCAGTGCAGAAAGGCAGAGGGGTTTGCAGCTGCAGGAGGGACTCCCGGGCTATTGCCGAGGTGTGAATTTGTGCTGCTCTCCCAGGAAGCACGTTAATGACCATCTCAAAGACCTGGGGGCTTTCCTTGGCACAAATAAACATCGAGGTGTTAAAGGTGAAACGTCACGCTGAGGTACAGCAAATCTGACGGTCTGATAATGAAGAAATGTATTTAAGAAACAAAGTCACTCCTTGTAGTTTGAATGCTGTTGAATAATTGAATTCCTGCAATGTCTTCATTAAAACAATATAAAAACATGAAGCTATTGCTACCTGTAAATTAGGAAAACAGGCAGAGAAGCTCTGTTTCACGTGCACTCAAAGTGGTATTGACTGAGTGAAATTGATGCGTGCTCTGTTGTGTGATGGGGATGGGAAAACTGTGTTTTCAGTGTCCTCTCTGTGCTCTAACAGCAGGGCTGAGTGACACTGCTAATGCCTCCCACACAGGTGGAGAGAAACTGTTTGATAAATAATGACCACAGTCCCTTTCTTCTGCCTGTAATTAAACCCCAAAAATCTGTTCCAAACGATTACAGTTTATGTGTCCTCCCACAGTAACATATTTCTGTGTTTGTTTTTTTTTCCTCTGTTCAGCTGTACAAGGAAATAGAAATCTGTCAGAAAATTACCCAGCACATTCAGATGGAGAAGTCTGATGCATCCTCTGATATTTATGGTGAGTTTCTCCCTGACTTGTTTTGCTGTTTCTCCCCAGTCAGTCCTAGCACGAGCAGGTTCTTGCGTGCTGTTTACTGAGGTACCTGAAAGGTCTCCTGAGCACAGTGAGAACAGCAAAGCACTTCTAATTCCTGAGCAGCCACCCACAGCACCATTCCCCTGCCCTGGAGGGGGGCAGCTTTGTTTGGAGTGCTCTGAACGTGCCTTTGCTGGAGCTGGAGGATGTGCAGGGAGGACCAATGTTTGCTTGTTGCTGTAGTTCCACCCACGGAGGCTGTGGGTGGGAGCAGCATCCTCTGCCAGCTGTCACATCTCCCAGGAGCCTTCCCAGCCCTGCTGGGGGCTGTGCTGGGGCTGCCACAGTGCCCACAGCCTGCAGGGCTCTGCAGCTCCACTGCTTCCTCCTTGTCCCCTCCTCACTCCTTCCTCCTCATCCCCTCCTCCCTGCTCAGGAGCATCTCTGTGACTCTGAGGCATCTCGAGTTGTGTGCCCAGGCAGCTCCAGAGGGGCTGTCTGGGTTCTTCTCACCTGCCAGGGGCACCCAGGCTGGGTTCCTGCCCAGCCCTGCCATTCCTGAGGCTGGGGGTGCCCAGCTCCAGGCTCCAGGGTGTCCCAGGGATGCTCCAGCCCTCGAGGATGTCCCGTGGACACCTGGAGCCAGGATGTGACACATGGCAGATCTGTGTGAAACATGAAGCATAAATGTGTCATTTCAGCAGAATCTCTCATCCCTGTGTAGTTCCTGCTTCTGAGCTTTCAGGTATTTCAGGTTCTAGCCCTCCAGCCTGGTGAGTTTGCCCTTTGGCCTGGCAACTGCAGTTCTGGGGTGTGTTTTAGAGTTATCTGTGCAACCTCCCCCACAGGAAGCCAATCTGCATCTTTTTGCTCTTTATCTAAATATTCTGTTTTAATGACTGGAATAATTCTGAATCCCCAAACTGCTTATTATACAGCTGCAGGCCACTGGAATATTGAGCTCTGCTCCAAAGCAGTGGCACTGACTGGGGCTTGAGTATTGAAGGCCTAAGAAAGAAATATTCACCAGCCCAGTGATGGTTCAGGGTTCATATTTATGCAGTGCCTCAAAGCACTGCAAAAGTTGGGGCTGTCATAGCATTTCCTGTTTATTTCTTTTTCTTCTTTTTTTCTAAGTGATAAATGGAAAAAAACGTTGAAATGCACCGTGGTGTCCTGTGAGAGGAGATCAGCTGTGTGAGGTGTGGGATGTAGCAGAGAGGGAATGCTAGAGACACCCCAAAAAAGCTGCCTTTTCTCTCATGGAGGGAAAATAGCCAATTGTGGTTTGCCTCCAGTTGGCAGAAGGATTTCTGTGGTCTGTATGTGCGTCCTTGTGTGTTCACCCAGTGACAAGGGTGTGCTGGAATCACACAATCCTGGGGCAGTTTGGGCTGGACAGGGCCTTAAGGATCACCTCATTCCAACCCCCCATCTCAGGGAGAGCTCACCTGGGAGCATTCTGTGGTGCTTGTGCTCCCAGCAGTGTGTCAGGGCAGTGAGAGGCACTCCTGGAGGGTCTGGCCAGTGCTGGATCTCTCAGTGGGATGCTTTGCTGAGGCCTGAGCACAGACGTTCTCACCTCTTTGGCTGGTACTCTTCCCTCTTTGCCAGGGCTGTGAGGGCAGAGATCAGTCAGAATCCTTGGATTCCAGCTCGTGGATGTATCAGGAACATGCTGGCATGTTCAGCAGCAGCTGGTTGTGCCAGGGGGCTGAGGGGATTGTCTGGAGGTGCATTTGTTCAGCTGTTGAGCTGGTTTGGTGAGGCCATGTGCTCTCAGAGATGCAGAATTTTGTTCTCCTGTCATCAGAACTTTGCAGTGAAGAGAAGCTCTGCCTGGGTCAGCACCCATCTCTTCCCACCTGTGTTTCAGAGTCCGTGCACAGTTTGATGATAATGTTTTTGGCAGCAATGCCAGCTTATGTAATCTCTGTGCCTTCCACCCACTGCTGCCCTTCCTCTCCTGTGACGTTTGTGTGGAGCCCCTGTGCAGCCAGGCAGAGGGGAGCTGTGCATTCCTGCTGTCCTGTGTGCACAGGCTGCACATGCTCTGGGCTAATTCCTGAGCCCTGAGTGCACGGCAGGGAGAGCCCTGGCACTGCTGCTGCAGGTGCTGTGACATCCAGCCACTGTCACAGATGTGCAAACAGAACAGGGCAGGGTCACGTTCTCTGTCTGTGCAGGGGTGAACTGTGCGTGTGAGATGACCATTCCCAGGCTGCTGCCTGCTGCTCATCTCTCATCTCTTAAAGCTGATGACAGCCTGTGTAATTGCTCCTTATGCCCTTTCTGCCAGGAATAACTGCAGGATTTATGGGTATGGCTGAAAGATGAATTAAGAAGCAACTACGTGTGCATGTAGGCCTGATGGATTGAAGGAGGCAGAGGTCTTCTCGTGGAGGAATCATGGAATCCCAGAATTCTGTGGGTTGGGTTGGAAGGGACCTTAAAGCTCATCCCATCCCACCCCTGCCATGTACAGGGACACCTTCCACTGTCCCAGGCTGCTCCAAGCCCCAGTGTCCNCCTGGTTTGAATTCCTCTCAGAGGAGCCTGAGCTGCCCCTCAGCCTGGTTTGAATTCCTCTCAGAGGAGCCTGAGCTGCCCCTCAGCCTGGTCTGAATTCCTCTCAGAGGAGCCTGAGCTGCCCCTCAGCCTGGTTTGAATTCCTGTCAGAGGAGCCTAAGCTGCCCCTCAGCCTGGTTTGAAGGTGTGCTGTGTGGCCCAGAGCAGCATTTCAGCTGAAAAGGGTGATGCTCTCAGGAGCTGATGCTTTGTGCTGACTCAAACTGCAGCCTTGGGCACACTCTGCTGTTTCTCTGGGTGAGGGTTTTCCAGGTAGGCTTTGTGGTGATGACAACCAATAACTACTATATTTTGAAGCTGCTCTTTTAGTCGAGGGTTCCTCTCTCTGCCAAAGCTGGTGTGTTGAGTGAGCTTCCCAAATTTCCTTTGATTCAGCCCGAGGAGCTCGCATGCAGGTTCCAAGTAGCTCAGTAAGTCGTGGAAGGCCATATGCTTCTCACTTCTGAGCTGCCACGTTCTTCCCCCTCTTTTCTTCTTCTTCTTTTTTTATTTTTAAATCATGGATGAAAAAATAACTCTCAGCCATAAGGATCAGCTTGAAGGGAGTCCTGAAGTCAGGGTAGGATCCCAGCACATCTGCATCAGCCTGGCTGGTGACTGATCCCATGTCAAAACAAACGACTCCCCCCAGAGGTTTGTAAATGTTTTTCTAGTCTCCAGAAAAAGAGAGAGCAAATGGTTGCCTGCATTCATTTAGGGAGTAATGAAGTTTCAGAAAGGCAAATGTTCTGCTTTAGATAACTCTCCACAGTAAATAAACAACCTGCATTTAACTTGGCAGCTTGTATTTCCTTTACACGTCATTATCTGACTGTGTCACCCACAAATGGCAGGAAAACCCCCCAGCCCAGAGCTCCCAGTCCCGCTGGCACTGTTTGAGGTGAGGCTGTGGCAGCACTTCCACTCCAGGACTGCTCTGTAGGTGTGTGCTGAGCGTGAGCTGAGCCTTGGCAAAATGACACATTGTGCCAGAAGCAGCAAAAGGGGGAAGGGGCAAAGGGAAAGGGGCATTTTACAGCCATGCCCAGCCCAGGACTGTCACAAAGCAGAGGTCAGCACTCTGTTCTAGCAGGAGGTGTTGTGCCTTGCCTGAGTTTGGGGTGGCACATCCCGTGGCTCTGGGATTCCCGGCTTTTGTCCCAAACCACGGCTCTGGGCAGCTTTGGTCTGCAAACAGCAAAGCCTCCTGGAGCCACCTCTGATGGCAACAGAACTGGGAGTCTGTTCCAGGGCTCTGCAGCTGTGGTATCCTCAAATCTGGCTGCAGATAATGGGTGTGTGCACTCAGAAATTCAGTGCAGCTTTTTGTTAGAGACACTTTCATTGCTGAACGTCCCCGTTGTGTTTGTAAAGGTTTGAGGGAAGGGAGAGGGGAGGGATTCCCACCCACTCGTGGCAGGGACAGCACAGCCTTGGCTGCAGGGTGAGGAGGGACACCCTGTGAGGGGCTGACCCTCTGAGCATGTCCCTGCTGTCTCCCCAGGTTTCTCTCTGTCCTCCGTGGAAGAGGAGGGGGTTCGGCGGCTCTACGTCAGCGGCGTCAAGGAGACAGGCCTGGCCTTCAAGAAAGGTAAAACACTCCCCAGAGCCCTCCCAAGTCACTCACTGGGACATCAATACAGCACAGGCATCTCGGTGCTCCCTGTGGCTGGAATTACTGCCCCTGGTTCTGCTTGCAGCACTTGGAGCAAAGGGCAGCAGGGATACCCAGACTGCCAGCTCATCCCAAGGCACAGCAGGGGCTGGTTTAATGCAGCTCAGCCAAGCTGAGGCCAACCATGCTGCTGCATTTCCCAGTCACTGCCTCCCCTGCTGCACAGACAGGCTGCCCAGGGAGCTGGGCAGCTGAAACCCACCACCCCATGAGGGGTGGGAGGATTCTCATCTCTTCATAACCCATTGGTGTATGCAGAGTCCTCAGGAACACCTTCAGAGTTCTCTTGGCGAGGGTTTAGGTGGCCTTGCAGAGCTTATTCAGCAGCTGGCCCCTGCCAAAAGCTGTTCCCAAGGCTGCTCTCCCAGGCTGCTCCATCCCTTGCCTGGTGCTGACTCTGGCACTCTGCTGAGCCAGTCCAGCTGATGGAAACTCCCCTGGCAGTTTCTGTGACCCCAGGCTGCTGGAGCTGGTGAGTGTGCTTGGGAATGGGTGGCCAAAGGGGCACAGTGGAGGCACAAACAGGAAGGAACAGTGGTCAGGGAATGGGGGACAGCATGGAGTTGCACCCCAGCTTCAGAAAGCCACATAGGTGTGTGTTAAACATGGAAAGACCGTCTTGCTCTTTCCTGTCCCTCAGCCCCACAGCATTCCCTGGTTAACAGGATGGATATCCTGCCAAAAGCCCTGAGCAGAGCCTGGGGAGGCTCCCTGCCAGGCTGCCACAGGGCAATGAATCCCTGTGGGTTCCTGTGTGGAGCAGAGTGCTAGGTGAGGGTGCATGGGGGTTGGTTTCATCAGGGCTGCCCTGGTTTGCCTTTAGTTACTGCTGGAGGAACGGTGTGAATGATGTGTGAGCACAGAGTGCCTCCTGTGGGGCTGCAGTGCAAGGACAGGCAGGAAAAACTCCTGGATTTGCAGCTGCTCAGAACTGACCCGAAAGGGCACTTGTGTATGAACAGCAGCCAGCAGGATACTGGGACAAGATTCCCTGAGGTGCAGCAGGAGGGGAGGAAAACTCTCTGTGCCTCCGTTATTTACATGCATTGTCTGCATTTGACTGAGACACTGCCTTTCGTTCTCAATCTTTCCTCCAATTAGAAGCCTTCCATTTTCTCCTGCTAATTTTTATGATTTATCCTTTGGTTTCTTCTGTTGGTCTGCCTTAGCAAGGCAGGCATTCCTTATTGGAATGGGAGCTCCTTGATTGCACTGAGATAGACGTGATGCCTTATCCCAAACAATCCAAAACAAAGGCTACAAAGAGTAAATGAAGCCCCAGATCCAATGTTTATGGTTGCAGGCCTATTGGTGTGCTACTCTAATGCCACAGAATCACTAAGTAGAATAAATTAAATCATGTGAAATGCTTGACTTGCCTTGTTTTGTCCTTCTTTCAGATATAATTTTACAGTCCATTTACTTTGTAGCTACTCTATCTAGTTCATTTTATTCTCCCTGAAACTGCACACCACACTGGAGTTTCTGGGCACAATTAGGTGCATTTAGGGAGATCTCCATTTTCCTAAGGAAGCTCTTTAGCCTCCTCCCTTCCATGTTTCTTCTTGGAATGTGGGTCAGTGCTCAGTCTCCTGGAGGATTCATCCAGGCTCTCAGGGTGCCAGGCCTCCTCCTTTGCATGGCAGGGATGGTCACACCGTTCTCTGGCTGCTGTAGATTCCAGCTCTCATCCCTGGAAATGCAAGGATGGAGCTGGGGATGGTGCAGCAGCCAGGCTCTCAGCACTGCTGTTCCCTGGAGTGCTGCTGCCTGCCTGGCCCCAGGGATTCTTTGGGATGAAAGCCCTCTGCAGCTCTCTGGTGGTGCTCAGGGAGGGCTGGCTGGCCGTGGGGACGGTCAGGGTCCCCGTGTCACCTCGTAGGGCTGTCCCTCAGCATCCCGGGGAGCAGGAGGCAGCTGCTTCCCTGCACATCCCCTGCTCCCTGGGGCACTGCTGCTAGAAATAACTCCTGGAATCAGGCTGCAAAAAAAGCCATGACGAACTCATCTGCCTTTTGAAGATCCCTGTGCTGCCGTGGGATTTGGGAAGGCCTGTGTTGTGTATAGTGCAGCAGGCACAGCGGCTGTGCTGTGAGGAAAAAGGGGATAAATTGTTGCTGGCACGTGGTGAGGGTCTTTCTGCTCTTTGGGTGGCACTGCAGGAGCAGCCAGACAGCAGATCTCACAAAGTCCATCCAACCTCAGTGTCGTTTGCAGTCATTAATGATCATGTCTAGACACAGAAACCCATCCGAGCTCCTTGATGTGTGTGGGGAGCACTTGGCCGTGCAAGTCTGACCTGTTCTCTGTGTCACAGGCCTGAAAGCCGGGGATGAAGTGGTGGAGATCAACCAGAGAGCTGCAGAGGAGCTGGACTCGGCGCTGCTGAAGGACGCCCTGGTGCAGCCCGCGCTGTCCCTCACCGTGCGCACGCACCCCGAGGAGGAGGAGGGCCAGAGGCTGGGCCAGCCACCCCCACGGCGCCCAGAGAACCCCCCAGAGCCTGGGGACAGTGCCCTGGCCTTCGCTGGGGGCAGCCAAGGTACGGGCTCAGGGCTGAGATCACCCCTGTGTGCACACTCCGTGTTGGGAGGGATGGGAATCACAGCCCGAACCGGGCACAGGGTCCCGCGGGCTCTGCGAGCTGTGGGTGGCACAGGGGTGCCCCTGAAGGGTGGCTGTGACGCCTGTGTCACCTCCAAAGGCACCTCACACCCTCGGGCTGTGCCCACAGAGTCACAGAACCAACTGCTCCCTCCTGGGCAGCTCAGGAGGGGCTTTTTCCTCTGGGTTTGCCCACAGGATCCACGCGTGGCACCGGGAGTTGAAACATTCTGTCACTTTGGGGCACCACTACCTCAGACAGGTCTAAAACTGTTGGGGAGCATCCAAAGGAGGGACATGAGGATGGGGAAGGGTCTGGAGGGCCCTGCAAAGACCAGCTGAGGACACTTGGAATGTTCAGCTGGAGGAGAGGAGACTGAGGGGAATCTCATTGGGGTCTGCAGCTTCCTCCAGAGGGGCAGCTCCAATCTCTGCTCTCTGTGACGGTGACAGGGAAGGGCTGGAGCTGTGCCAGGGAGGTTTCTGTTGGATATTAGAGGGTGCTGGCACTGCCCAGGCTCCCCAGGGAATGGGCATGGCCCCAGAGCTCCAGGAAGGTTTGGACACCACTCCCAGGGTGGGATTGTTGGGGGGTCTGTGCAGGGACAGGGGCTGCACTGGATGATCCTTGTGGGGCCCTTCCAGCTCAGGAGATTCTGTGGCTCTGTGATTCACCCTCTCTGGGGTTAGTCTGGAGCACAGGGGCCCTGTGTGTTGGATGAGATGTATGAATAACTCACAGGGACTTTTAAACCACCTAAAGATAGGGATTGATGTTACAGCCTGACACATCCAGGTGATCCCAGAGCACACTGCCATGGGCAGGGACATTCCTGCCCACCACAGTGCCCTGCTCAGAGAACCTGGCTGGCAGAAGATTCATCTACAGCAACTGGGAATTGTTTGCCACAAGTTTGGCATCCTGAATTTCTACGTGTTCCTCTAGATTTGACAGCAGAACAGGACATTGGTCGTATCTCTTTGGTTTTTTACAGTCATGTAAAATACAGTGGAATTAACAGAATGAAGTAGTTTCTAGGTAATCAAAACTGTTCTGAGCTGAGAGTGGCTTTGGGGAGTGTGATATTCATAGCAAGTGGAAAAGAGGGAGCAAGAAAAGCTTCCACACAGCTTATTGTAAATCTCTCTGAGGGGACTGCTAAAAGCAGCCTCGTGTAAGATGTGGACTAAACCTACAGGCAGTTAAAATTCAACATTTTCAGCAAACTGTCCCCTTTGAGTTTTTCATGGAAGTTTTCCCAATTAGGGTTTTGTGCTGGGAAATCGAGGTAGGAAAATCTTGTCCATTTTCCTAGCTGGCCACAAGATGCCCCCACACTCAACGCCAGCTTTGCACAGGGCTCTTGTCTTTGCCTGTGACTCGTCACTGGAACCCTGAGTGCTGGGTTTGTTTCAGGAGCTCAGCTTTTCCCTGAGCTGTCTGCCCTGGGAGCACAGGCTTGGGAGCTGGGATTTCTGTGTTCACACAGAGCCTGGAGCTCTCCCAGCACTCACATTCCTTCTAAACAGAGGGAGTGCTGGGCTGGGATCCTCTGTTCCCCCAAAAGGAGGGGGATATTTCTTCAGCCAGCAGGAGGAGTGCAGCTGTCCCTGTACGTGCCACATGAAATAACTGGGGATGGCTTAGCCCGAGGTGGGAGTGAAATCAAGGCTCCCCAGAGTGTGACTGGTGATCCTCCCCACCCATTTCCCTCTGTGTTTGTAGAACACAGTGTTTTATTGAAGCCTTTCTTTTCCTGCTCCTGTGCTTTGTCAGGAATCCGTTACCTGACGTGGGATCCATGTGACATTTTAAAAACGGCTCTGTGCTTGGATTTGGGATGTTGTGGTGTTATCTTAGATTTTTGTTCTTGGCTCCACAGCTCCTTGCAGAGAGCAGTCAAGTATGAAATACCCACTGACCTATTTATTTGTGTCTTTGTTGATTGCAGGCAGTTTGCTGGCCAGGCAGATCAGCTCCAGGATTTCTGCTGGATGCTTTATTTCTAGGACACAGATCCTGTGTGTGGCCCTGAGGCACTGCAGGCCCCTCTGAGCAGGGTCCCAGTGCCAGGGGCACACAGCACCTGTGGGCACATCCCTTCTCCAGGAATGCAGCATCTGCTTGTAGGATCATGCTGGTGTCCTCATCTTCTTCCCCAGCAATTCTTCATCAGCTGTCAAGGCAGCAAAGGGTCGATTTTATTTTTTGTGTGAGGCAAATGATATTGTGTGTTTTCAGAATATGGAAGATAGGTGTTAGATTTTTTTTAAGGAAGCTTTCCTGGTGCCTTGGTGCTCAGTGTGAGGTCTAGAGGAGCAAAGCAGGGCTGTGTTTCTGGGAGTTGACCTCCCTGGAGTGTCTGCCAGAGCTCCTGTTAAATCACAGTCTCTCACAGCTCTTTCATCACCTGGAACTCCCTTGCACATGCTGAGCTTGGGGCTGGAGCTGCAGATCAGCTCTGTGGCCGTGGTTACTTTGCTGTGTTTGCCTGACAGGTTATTCTGGAAGTGACCTTGGGTTTTGTGTCTGTGACTGATGGGAGAGCTGCCACCCTGGGCACGATGGCTGCTGTCCCCGTGGAACTGCTCTGTCTTTGCAGAGCCACAAGTTCTGTTCCTTTCATCTCCCATTGCTTTTCCTGCCTCTGGGATCTCTCCTGCTCACACAGCCTGCAGAAATTGGCCTGAGGAGGATTAGCTCTGGTTTTGTCTGGGGCCCCCCAGCAGGTTTTCCTTATTGCCTAAAGGGATCAGTGGGGTCTGTGTCCCCTCCCCACGAGGAGTTCTGGCTGCCCACTCTGCTCCCCTTAGGGCAGGGAATGAGAGCTGAAAGCTGGGAATACAGCTTGGACCTGCCCCACACCATCAGGAAGGTATTGTGCTATTGGAAGGGGATCTGGGCATGGGAGCAGTACCCAGGTTTGTCTGTGGTCTCCCCACAATTCTCTCCTTGCAGTGTGGGGCACAGTCTGTGAGGTTTAGGCTTTACCTGCCCCCGTATTTTGGAGACTTTGAGCACAGGGAATAATGAGAAGCACATAAATCACCATGCAGAATGGATAAAGACTGAGAAAGAAAGTGCTCCCCTGCTTGGAATGGGAGTATCAGTCTCCTAGACAGGAAGGACGTGGGTGTTTTAGGGAGTTTGTTGTTTTGTCACTCAGAGAGCAGCCAGAGGCTGGAGTTACAAACACACAGGCTAAATCTGTGCTGTGAATCTCAAAAACAAACTTCTACTTGCCCTCCAAGAACAGCCACTATTTTTTATTCTATGCTTGTCCATCACAGGCCCCCTTGGGCTGAGTAATTTGGATTTCAGACCCAGATGAGGCCACCCTAATTTCTTCAGGGTTATTTTCACGATGCTGACAGCTGATTTCAGATCTCCTGTAGCACTGCTCTCGTTCAGTGCTTGCTGTAACAATTCCGGGGCACTTCCTGCAGCAGCCACTGGAGGGGTTTGGGATAAGGATTCATTTTTCATCCCGAATAACCCAAATTGCTGCGGTGCTGCCTCGCCCTCTGGCGGCCGCGCCGGGGCCGGACCTGCAGGAGGCAAGGCTGGTTTTCCCAATTTTCCCATGGAAATAAATCCCTCATTCCCGGCGTCCCAGGGAATTTCATGGTTCAGTCTTTCAGAGCTAACCAGGATTTTTTTCTGCAAGGAAGAAAAAAAGTACACACTCACTTGTTTTACTGCGGATTTATAGGTGAAATATCATCTAAAGTGAAAATTGAATCTGGGACACCATTCCCTAACAGCTCCTCTCAAAAATGGTGCATTTAATGACAGCGAGGTGTTCTGCTGTCATACCGGGGCCATTCCCTGGCAGCACCTGGATTAGGGCAGCTGCTGTTGAACTGCCCAGACAGGTGATATTGGGGTGGTTTTGAAGCCTGGGCACTGAAGTGCAGGATTCCTGGTTTGTGTTTTGTGTTAGCACACTTGGTGCTGCAGCTGGCAGAGCTTGGCTCGGGATATTTATTGCCACGGCACTGAAAGAAACACATAAAGAGTAATAAACAAACACAGAGCCTGGCAGCAGGAAGGAGGCTTTGGGAGAGGTACCACACCTTGTGGAAGTCTCATTTAAACCTTGAGTTACACCAGCCCTGCAAACTGGAAGCAGCAGCCGTGGAAAATTCCTGCCAAGTGCTGGGCTGGTGCCGAAGCATTCTGTGACTCTCCAAGGCCTTTCAGCCCCAGCACCTTTGCTCCAGTGATGGAAGATTTCCTTCTATTGTGCTGCTTGTAGCCACAAGTGGGAGTTATTTAATGGGCTTTGGTCACACTGTCGCAGGTATGACACTGCTGGGGCAGCCCTGGGGCTCCTGTGACCTCCCTCTGTGCTGGGGTCAGGGATTTGACCCCCTTTTCCTGCTGCTTTTTTTGGATTTCCCCTTCCCATTCCTTAACGTCCCGTGAGGCCAGCAAAGGGCAGGAAGCAGGAAGGCAGCACGTTCTCCTGGCAGAGCTAGATCAGGACTCGCAGGGCAGAAAGCAAGTGATGGAACGGTGCTGACAGAAGTGGGACAGGAATGGGAGGTATTAACGGGCAGGAAGGTGCAGCTTTATTGCTGTGAGTGCCTTTCACCAGCAGCACATCAACCTGCTCACGGCCCTGCTGGCCAGAGACAGCAGGAACAGCCTGAGCACACGTGCTGTGTGTCTGCTCCAGTGACAGGTTCCTGTCTGCTGGCTGAAAGTGCAGGAAACAGGTTAAATGGGCCTTTGACATGCAGGAAAAGAAAAAGGGCTGGCTTAGAACTAATAGGAACAAGTATCATTACCGTGGTGTGGGGTGAGAAACAGCTGCAAGGTGCATTTCACACGGCTTGAGAGGGGAAATGAATTGCAGTGGGAAAACACAGCCTGCCCCACACAAATTAAGGCATGTGGCACTTCTTTGCTTCGGTTTTTTAAATGAACACCTTGAAAATTCTTTTTTGCATGTTAATAGGGAGAGCAGAAAGCTGACAGTGAGATTTGATAAAATCTGGGCAAGGCTCAGAAAACCTAACTTCTTACAGAAAAAACACTTCTTCAGATAGATTCTGTGTTGCCAAACAGCCCCTCCAGGCACATCTTTTTCCAAGGTAAACCTCTCTTTTCAGAAGAGGGGCCTGAGCTACCTTTATGTTCTTTCCATTTCATCAGTGCCCATCTTAGCTCCATCCCGGTGTGCAGAGAATGTTCTGAAGTTATTTCCCGATTTCTGAATTCTGGCTTTTCCAGGTTATCTCTGGACATGACAAACTGGGAAGTCTTGCACAGTCATTCAAATTATTTTTAATAATGGGGTCTAAAAGCTTGCAGGGAACAGCAGCTGAACGTTGGGTCCTGACTCTGGAAAACGTCTAAAACTGGGTTTGTTTCCTCAGCAAGTGAGTGTGTGAGGCCAGAAATGCAGGCAGTGGAATCAGCACGTGAGCCAGGCTGGCTGGCCAGCCCCAGCACACCAGTGTCCATGTGAACCCGCTGGGGTGGAAAGGTCCTTGGCCCTGCTCAGCAGCCAGGCAGGGAATGCTGGATGTCAGAATTTCAGTGTGACCTTTCAGCCTCGTGTCTGACTGTGCCCTTGCCGGTGCAGCCATGTCTGCTCATAACCTGTTTGTTTTTACACCTGCCCTTGAACCCGTGCTGCAAACCCTCCTGGGAGGTCGGGGGGTGCCTCTGGCACAGCCTGGCATTGGAACGTGCCGGTGTTCTGTGGGAGCTGCAGCAGGTTCTGTGGGTTTGGGGGGATCCTGGCCGTGCCCTCAGCCCGTGTCTCTCCCTCCCTGCAGGGCTGTCCCTGTGCAGTGACCCCGACAGCTCTGCCGAGGCCGCCCCGGAGGAGGCGGAGGCGCAGGACCTGGAGTCATCGGACGAGGCCGAGAAGATGAGCAAGGTGAGGAGCTTCAGTTTCCACCTGACGGGGAGGGCAGCCAGACTGGGGCTCCTTTGCTGGGTTTGCTTTGTGTTTATGGATGATCCTGGGTGGAACAAGCCACACGGGTGAGCTTTGGTCACCCGCTGCCTCTCCAGCAGGATTTGTGCCTTTTTTCCAGGGTGGGTTCACATCTTCGCTGCTTTGTGATGTTCCTCACACAGTTTGTAAATGGGCTGGTTTATCACCTCCATTCCCAGAGCAGCTCCACCTAAACCATGTGGATTTTTAGGATTTCTTACTCTTTCTTCATTGCTAGGCTTAGGACTAATGTTAAACTAGAGTTAAACTGTATTTCCTTAAAGCAATAGCATCGCTCACATTCGGGTTCTGACTGCAAACTAATCACAGCCAATCTGCCTCAAACTGAAGCCAAACTTGCCAGGTACAGCTAAGAGCTAATTAGCAAATGAGTTGCTAATTGCCGTCGATGAAGGGACAGTGGTTGGTGGTGACAGTGGATGATGATGGGTGCCTCCTGAGGCACAATCCAGCAAGATTATCTGGATTGCTTTTAGGTATTTGTGGTATGGGTGATGCGGAGAGTTTGCAGCTATTGTTCTTCACAGTTAATGATCTGATGAGAATGAGATCTCAGTTTGTTGGTGTTTTCTCTCCTGTTTTAACCGAGCTGTGTTGGTGTGAGCTCTGGGCCGGTCCCTTGCTGCTCCGCTGCAGAGAAAGGAAGGAAAAGACCTTGGCCTCTTGTTTCCTGATCCCCTGTGTCAGTCTGGCCTGGAGTTCTGTCCTTGACAGGCAGACAGTGGAAGTCAGATACGGGCAAACGTGAAATGCTCTGAGAGAGGGGGATTACTCACACAGTTTGTTTCCAGGTTTTATTGAGGAACTTTTTCTTGTAAGTACAAATAATTTCTTCTTCAGTCAGTGGACGTGTTTGTTGATACGTTGGGATTTTTACCTGTAAATTTCTTCTTTAGTAAGTGGAGGTGTTTGTTAATAGTTTGGGATTTTTAACTGTAAATTTCTTCTTTAGTAAATGGAGATGTTTGTTAATAGTTTGGGATTTTTAACTGTAAATTTCTTCTTTGCTAAGTGGAGATGTTTGTTGATAGTTCGGGATTTTTACCTGTAAATTTCTTCTGTAGTAAGTGGAAGTGTTTGTTGATACTTCGGGATGTTTAACTGCAGATTACTTCTTTAGTAAGTGCAGATGTTTGTTGACAGTTCAGGATTTTTTTAACTGTAAATTTCTTTAGTAAGTGGAGGTGTTTGTTGATATTTTGGGATTTCTGACTGTAAATATGTGGGATTTTCTTCTGCTCTGAGCAGAGGCTGTTCTGTCAAAGGAAGCTGTGGCAGAGCAGCGAGCACAGCCTGTGGCTGCTGGGGAATCAGTGCTCTCCATGGCTTTTCCAGGGCTTTCTTTTCCCGAGCTGTGCCCCAGGCTGGGGGGGTTTGCCCCTTGTCTCCTGGACGCTCAGAGCTGTAATTGCCTGCAGAAGGCGTAAGGATTACCCGATTAGCTCTGCAGCTCAGCAGATTTAGTCAAACTGAGAAATGGGTGTTAGCAGCTTTAATGCTTAATATTCCATCCTGGAGGAGTAACTCCCAACTCCAAGGAGCCCTGGTTTCCAGCGGGAGGAGCTCCTGCCTGTCTGGCAGTGAAATGTTGACATCACCCAATGTTTCCTTTTGGGATACAGAAATATGTCTCTGTATTTATGTGGGGTGAAGGGGACTGAGGCTTTTCTTTTTCTCTTTCTTTTTTTTTTTTCAAACTGCTTGAAATGTTCTCCCACAAATAAAGGACACAAGAACCTATGGGATATATCTAACCTACTCGGTTTGGCCATCTCAGGGATGCTGCTGTCCCTGCTCTGTACTCAGTGCCTTCCTTGCTGACTGTAGAAACGCCCAAATTATTCTGCAATGCCTGTAGAAAATTCCAGTATATGGTGGTGGGAAAGAAAAAAATGCTCATCTGAGGTTTTCCTAATCCCTTGGCTTTTCTGTGTGTTTGGGAAAGCTGATGTGCACGGGAGGGAAGGATTCCTGCAATGTGTGTTTTCCCACGGGGAGTCACAGGCTGTGAGGAGAAGAACAAAGGTGTTTTCCTGTCCATGCCCTCCCACACCTTTCCCTGCCCCTGGGATTATGGCCCAGCAGATTAAGGTGGTGTCCTCAGGGCTGTTTCACAGGGGTTAGTTATTTCTGTAAGGGCAAGGGAAGGCTCTGCCCTCCTGCCAGGCTCCCCTTTATCCCATCCACCCTCTTTATCCCATTCTCAGCTCCCAGCCGTGCATGGTGGAGCTCAGGGGAAACTTCCCTTCTTTTTCTGCCCTTTTGGCTACAGCAGGGCAGGAGCACTCCCATCCATTCACCGCTGGACAGCAGGGGAATGTTCCCATTTTCCCAGCACCACAGCTCCCCAGCTGCACGCAGGGCTCCCCTCCTTCCAGCACAGAGGCAGCGTTAGGGGCTGCAGATCCCACAAGAGCCCCCGGGGTGTCTCGTGGCGGTCCTGGGGCAGGGCTCCATCCATGCCCAGGGAGCAGTGCAGGCAGGGACAGCTCCCAGCCTCCCCAGGCAGCAAAGAGATCCCAGGGCAGCATTAATGATTGATGGCAAGAGGAGAGGAGCGAGGTGCTCGCAGCCCGCCTTCTCTGCGCTCGTGGCACAGGCTCTGGGTAAGGTAAGAGGGGGAAATCCCACCAAAAGCTGGCCTTGGTCCCTTCTGCCTTTGCCAGGCAGGTGCAGGGGCTGTGTGACACGGGAGGCACTGGGATGTGTCCTCCCTCCTCCTCCTCCTCTGTCCCTTCCCCCAGCCCAGCATGTGAGGGGGGTGCTTCCTTAGGAGTGCTGCTTTTGCTTCTTAATCTGCAGAAGCCTCCAAGCTGTGGTGGTGCTGAAGGATTTGGAGGTGCAGCAGGAGCTCTGAGGATTCCTCCCTTTTCTGAGCAGCTTGTCTTCTGTATATCCTAAAGGCCTGATAATGCAGAGCTTTCCCCTCCATCCCTGCTGTCACAGTAATGACTCCATTACACAGAATAAGGGAAGATGAGGTGTCTGTGCTGTTCTGGTCAAATGCTGGAAACCCTGCTCCGAGGTGGGCTGAGGTGTCCGTGGTGTGGCATGGCTGCTGTTCTCTGGACTCACTCCCTATCTGATTTCACCCTCTTATCTCTTGGGATGGCATCTGTGTGAAGGGTGGCGAGCAAGGCGCTTTCCAGGTGCAGCCCTGTTCCCTAAGCCGTGCCACTGGCCCTGGCCCGAGGTTTTCTACAAGGTGTTTTTGCTCTGTGGGGGGACTTCTGGCTTTCCTTTCTGTCCCCATTTCATGTTGGAGCCAAGCGGAGGAGAGAGCTGGGAGGGAGAAGAGTGGGGGAAAGGAAAACCTGCTCTCTGCCACCTTTTCAGGCTTGTTTTCATCCAGCACCAAATTTTGGGCTATTTATGAAATGGGGGCATGTCCCTCTGTTAGCCTCTGATCAACAGAACATCAGAAACATTTCACACCAGAGTCATTTCTTCAGTGGTTACTTGCCCTCGTGGTGACCTGGTTATTTTGGCCTTTCCAATATTTAGGTTCCAAGGGGGCACCCAGAAAACTGAGTGTATGGGTTCCTGATGTTGCAGGTTGCCAAAGGCTAAGATAGGTGCTGTACTGCGTCTCAAAATCTGTCTTTGTGTACTTTCTTTTCGTGGTCCTTGGAATTTAACTGGGGATGTGCTGTAAGAGGTGTCAGCAGTTCACATGACTGCAGGGCGCTGGTTTCTCCCTTTCCTAATTGCAGATGTGTGCCTGTGGCAGTCAAGGCCAATTACCTGGGGGAGCGGGCTGGATGGGCTGTGTGTGCACGCCTGTGCCACTCGGAGGGATTTTTTCCAAGAAAAGTAGGTCGGCTGCTCTCTGCAGCATTACTCGAGACCAGCGTAAGTCTCCGAACCTTCAGTGTGTGTTGCAGGAGACGTGAAAGGATTAAAAGGGGGGTTTGCGGGGTCGGTTTCCCAGCGGCAGAACCGGCTCTTTTAAGTTCCTTTCATTCTGCACCGCGTCCCTCGCGCTGTTCGGTATTCCGGGCTCTGCTCGGCCGCAGGCAGCGCACACTTTCTATTCCCGATATTCCCGATATTCCCGAGCTCCGCTGCATTCCGGAGCTGCCGCCCACGGACAGCAGCGCCCGGCTCCGGCCTCGCCCGCCTCGGGATCCCGCGGCTCCGGTGAGCGGATGGCACGGGAGGGGAGAGGTGCTGCAGGGAGGGGGGCACTGCCCTGCCCTGCCCTGCCCTGCCCCGCTCACACCCGCGGGGAGCAGCCTGGGAGGGGTGAGGGGATAGCCCGGGGTGCNGCAGCCCCGGGATGTGCAGCCCCGGGCCCGCCCGGTGACAGCCCCGCAGCCTCTCCGGAGATGTCGGCGCTCTGGAGGGGGAACCGAAAGCTGCGGAGCGAGAGCGCGGGCAGGGACGGCGACTCCCTGTTCCGAATGCTGTACCTGGTGAGCACCCCCGGCTCGGAGCCGGCACTCAGGGGGCTGTGTGCCGGTTGATGGGCAGGTTCGGAGCTCCGGGCGGAGCTGGGAGCCCTGTGCCCTGCGGGGCTCTTTGTCGCGGGGCTGGAAGGATGCAGTTAGCCTGGCTTTGTTTGGGCGCTGCTGCTGCTGCTGGGAGCGCTGCCCAGAGCGCGCTGTGCTGGTCAGGGGCGAGCTGTCCGGGCACCTGCGTGTCTTTGCATGGCCATCACGGGAGGAAATGGCTTTCAGCGGCCAAAGCTCCACGCTGTGGGCAGCAGCCCCGTGCTTGGGAAGGTCCTTGATGCTCCTCCGTGGGGAGGATGTGAGCTGGGCTCCTCTGCCGAGCCCCTTCCCGAGGAGGTTAATGCTGGTGAACTCCACGTTCCAGTTTTGGCAGCCCTCAGTCATTTTCAGCTCCCTTGACGGGATTGCCTGCGGGATCGTGCCTCAAGTGTCGTAATTCTCCAGAGAAATCCTGGTTTAGTGCTGTCATTGTCGCTGCTGGCAGAGCTGCTGCAGGGAGATAAAAGGATCTGTTTCCCTACTCTATCCACCTTCTCTGGGAAAATGGGGACAGAGAGGTTCTTGTGAAACCTGCTTGAGAGTTTTCACCAAAATAGCTGTGCCCTGCAGCCCCCCGTGTGCAGTGTGTGTCTGCTTTGTGTCTGGAAATGGGTTTTTTAAGGGAATACTGGGTAGACAGGATTGTGCTCGGGGATGAAGCACAGCAGTTGTTGCAGGTGGAGTCATGCATTTCAGTTCTAGGAGAGAAACAGCAATGTTTTTATTGATATGGACCGATAAGGTAACCAGGTTTGCTGGTCAATATGATGGAGGTTTAACAGGGCTTGATGGCGAGGCTCACTTGGTTGTTTACTGCAACCTCCCATTGAGGGATGAGGGTCAGAAAGGACCCTCTGAATTGCTAAATTCAGAGGGGCTTAGGTGCAGCTGGATCTGCTCTAGTCCAGACTTGGTCAGTGGTTTATGTCTGAGGGATTATATTTAGTAATAATTATAAAGCCAATGCCTCATATCCCTTGGCTAAGAATACAAAGTTCAGCAAGTCCTGATGGCTGACCAGGACTCTGTGGTGGCCAGGAGCCCTGAGCCTTGAGGAGACACCTTGGGACACCTTCCCAGCCAGGTGTGGTCACACAGCACAGCTGTTTGTGCTGTGGACGAGCACAGGGACAGGTCTGTGCCCATGGCTGTGCTGGGGCTGTGTCCCGGGCATGAGGAGTGTGACAGGAGGAGATGTGGGGCAGGGCAGGGGGAAGGCAGCGCTGGCTGCAGCCCTGGAGGGGTTTGTGAGCGTGCACGAGTGGAGATAAGGCTTTGGGAAGTCCTCCACACTTCCTTCCTGCCATGTGGGTGTAGCTGCTCCTGCTGGGGCACACCACATGCCTCTGGGAGTTATTTCAGCCACAGTGCTGAGCTGGTGTTTCACGCCCCGAGCAGATCTCACTCTCTCTTTCTGGGTGACCCATCTTTCCCTGCAGGAGCGTGCTCAGGAGGGGAGGATCTGCGGGGTGGCAGGCAGGAGCTGCTCAAAACACTTGGTTTATTTTGGGGTGTGATTCCAGACTGTGCTTTAGGCATTAGAACTGGGTTTATTTGTACATTTGGATCCTGAAGCAAAACACCACTGGAGACATCTGCCTCAGGTAGTGCTGACAAAACCAACCATTGCTGAGCAAACCCCTGCCTGTGCTGGGATTGTTGTGTCTGAGCTTCAGTTCTCTGGGCCTGGGAAGGTGTTTTACCTGTGCTGGAGCCAGGCTTGCACCTTGGGAAGGTGTTTAACCTGTGCTGGGAAGGGACCTGGGAAGGTGTTTTAACCTGAGCTAGAGCCAGGTTTTCACCCACTGCCCTTGGTGGATTTGGGGCTGTTGGGATCAAGGTCACACCTGCTGAAATCTGATGCAGATCTAATCTAAAGGTTTGGGTGTGCTTTAGACTTAAAAGGACAGCGAGTATAGGTGGAACCTTGCTGAGAAATAACAGGAGTTATTGAATAACTAAGACTAATGAATCTCAAATCTCAGTGAACATGCCAGGAGCAGAGTGAGTTGGAGATGGACTGGTCCACCTCACTGCTTCCTCCTGCCCTCAACTTGCAGTATGTTTCCTTTCTTCCACGTCTGAGTTAAACCTCAGAAACAGAAGGTGAATGTTGTCCCTGCAATAAAGTGTGTCCCAAAGGCATTTTTGTACAGACAGCCAGTTCCAGTGAGTTCCTGGCTTACACCTGTGTCCTGAAGAGAATGATCCTTTGTGTAATGAGCATCTTTGCTCCTGTGCTGGGCAGTGGGACCTCAGGGGAGCATTTGCAGCCCTAAGAGACCTCTAAAGAAAGGGGGTGGAAATCCTTCCCTGTCCTAACATGGATTGTAGGTGCATGGAGAGGAAATAGCTCTGTGTGAGCAGACTGCATGGCTTTAAAAACACAGAGATCACAACTGCCAGTGGGTGGGAATGAAGTGGTGTCCCAGGGGCAGAGCAAGGTGGGGATGGGCTTTATTTTCTCTCTCTTTTTATTTTTCTTCTCTGCTCTCTCTGTGTTTCTCTGGTTGGACAGGCTGATTTTGGGTCAGTTGTTTCACAGAATTACAGAATTACCCATGTTGGAGAACACCTCTGAGGCCATGGAGTCCAAGCTGTGCCAAATCCCCACCTTGTCCCCAGCCCAGAGCACTGAGTGCCACCTCCAAGAGTTCCTTGGACACCTCCAGGGATGATGGGCACTCCAAACCCCCCTGGGCAGTGCCTGCCCGCCCATTCCATGGAGAAATTCCTGACCTGGGAGGGTTGTCCAGGGAAATCCCTGGCCCTGGACTGAGATCCTGTGGCAGGATTATCAGGTGTGGTCCCTGGAGCAGCTCCTTTCCCTCCAGGTCTCTGGGAGGGATGGAGACAGCCCACGGCTGCCTTGGCAATCCTGGGGCTGTCGTCACTGACACCACAGACTATTCCTGCTCCAAACTCTTCAGGGTGATGAAAGATGTGAGGAAGTGATCTAACACGAGGGGGTGAAGTGAGGATAACTGGCTTTTTATATAGGCAGCTGATGAAATATTAAAGAAGGCAGCGGGATGGATGGAGCAGCCCTGGGGAGCAGCACTTACGGGGAAGAAGTTCACCCTGCCAGGCACATTTCCAGACACAGCTTGGGGATAGAGCTGCTTTCCCAAAGGGCTTGTGCTGGGGGCCTGCAGGGCCGTGAGCTGGGCAGCTCTGCTTCCCCAAAGCCAGCGTGAGTGGTTTCTGCAGAGCTGTGCACAGCACTGCTGCAGCCCTGCCTGGGGAACTGGCAGGGGGCTGGGCTCTGGGTTTTGTTTGCACAGGCATTTTTGGTTCCCAATTCTCTGGCCTCTCTGTGAGTTCGTCAATCTTAAGTGCTGGATGAGCCTGTCTTAATTAAAACTCACGTGTTTGAAACCAGGAATGAAGTTTAACAGCACTTCAATTAATTAAAGTTGGAGTTTTTTTCCCTTTTATTCCCAGTCACAGAGAGACAGGATAGACACTTGTGCTGCCTGTTGAGAAGTCCCCAAGCTGCAGCCCCTCCTCAGCCCCCTGCTTCCTCTGGCTCTGACTTGCAATATTACCACTGCTCTTTCCTCTCCCTTCTCTCCCAAGAGCACAGAGCAGGTCGCAGCTTTCTGTCGCAGCCTGCATGAAATGAACCCCTCTGACTGCAGTGCTCCCCCCCAGGACTGTGCAGGGCCCCAGCTGAGCACCATGAGGCAGCTCACGGACGCTGACAAGCTGAGGAAGGTCATCTGTGAGCTCCTGGAGACCGAGCGCACCTACGTCAAGGTGAGGCCATCAGCAGCATCCCCTCTGCTGCTCTGCCCTCCTGCTTTCTCCTCTGCTGCTCCCTGTCCCTGTCTGCTGGTGACTTGCACTCAGTTCTGCAGTCTGGGCCTCAAATACCAGTTAACCCACTGAAAGGAGGCGTTTCCAAATGGCTGTTCTCATTCTCAGATGGCTTAGCTGGGGTGCAGTTACTGCTGGCTGAGATCTGGCCTTGATTTCGTAGCTGGAAACATGTAAATGTTTCCTTCTCCTGTCTGAAGCTGTGTGAGATCTGGCTATTTCGTGTTGTGTGCGAAAAGGAAAAATTCTCAGGTTATTTTTGGAGAATTTTTAAATTAAAGTTCTTAAAATTTGAGAATTTTTGGAAAAATTCTCAGATTATTATGGACAGTTACTGTAAATATCCAGCAGCAGGCTGAGGGACCAACATGGGAACCTTTTTCTGAATTTTTAGGACTTAAATTGTCTGATGGAGAGATATCTGAAGCCTCTACAAAAAGAAACCTTCCTCACACCAGATGAGGTATGTTGACCTTTGCTTGTCTTTTTGCCTGAGGGCTTCTGCCTGCCCCTCCACTCTGCCCACCCAGCTGGGCTTGTCTGTCTGACATGAATTCCACTGAATTCCAGTTCTTTCAAATAATGGATTAAGTAGAGTGTCGAGGTGCTGCTCAGCAATGTCTGCAGCTTTGTTTTTTCCTGACACCACATTGATTATACAACTGGACTGAGAATTGCTGCAGTTCTAGAAAACACAGCTCAGCCTCAAAGCCATATTTTCAGCACTCTGCTTTTCTTCTCCTTTTATTAGCTGGATGTTCTCTTTGGGAATCTGACTGAGATGGTGGCGTTCCAGGTGGAGTTCTTGAAAACTCTGGAAGATGGAGTAAGGCTGGTTCCAGACCTGGAAAAGCTTGAAAAGGTTGAGCAATTTAAGGTAATAATTGTTTACTTTCATACATGACAAACACATTATTTGCATTGTCTCGTTGTTTAAATTTTGAGGAAACCTTTAACTCTTCATCATGTTTTTCTGGCTGTTGCCACTGTTCATGTAAAAACCTGCATCTCCTTCCATTTAAGATGAATTTTCAACTGATGCTGGTGCTGCTGAAAAATTCTCCTGCTGCAGTTGTAGTTTATGCTACATTTAGCCATATAGAGCACTAGAAACCATGTGCTTTTTGGTTCTATTCTTGCCCTCCTGCCAGATTTCTTGCCTTGAGCTGTCAGGAAATGCTAGAAATGGAAAGTTACATAAAATCTTCGTCCTGACAAGTCTCATGTTCAGAAGCCCTCTGGGGCTACAGATCAGAACAATACATGGAATTCTGTGTTTCCACTTTCAGTCCATGGTTCTGCCTTGCTGCAGGTGTGCATCTTCACAGGTAGAAATGTAACCTGCAGCTCTGTGAGCTTCATTTAAACCCCAGGGAAACGGGAGAACAAATTTCATTTTGTGCCCAGTGCAGCGGTACTGGTACTGGAGGCATGGCAAGGAGATGACAGAATGTTTTTCCTTTGGGGAGTTCCACTCTGGCTCTGAGCACCACTTACCTTGGTAAAGGACAGGATGAGTAACAATAGTAGTAGCCCCAATAATAATAGTAATAATAATAATAATAATAGTTCCTCTGGCCCCTGTGAGCTCTGAGCTGGAAGAGAGCAGTGCCAGTGAAGGGTCCTTCCAGAGAAAACTCCATCTCCTGAGTGCTGCTGCTTCCAGCTCTTCCCAGAAAAGCTGCACCAAGCTCCCTTTCAGTTCTGCCCCTGGGCCCTGTCTGGCAGCAGCTGGGTGTGAAGTGTGGGGCTCTGTGGTTTCAGTTCTGCACTTTGCTTCCCCCTCTCCCACCCGCTGTCCCCAGGCTGCCCACGTGAGGTCTCAGCCCCGTGGCAGGGGCTGTCTGGTTCCCAGGACATTTTGGGATTGTGTTTGTCCCTGACACCACCTCATTTCCCAGCCCTTGGTGTGTTTGTGAGGGATGAGTGTTGCCTGCAGCTCCTCAGTGCCCTGATCCACTCAGGGTCAGACACATCCAGTCCTCTCTGTGGCCTCTGGCCAGTGCTGAGGTCACTGAGGTTGTAAGTGCAGCTCTGGAGCTGGGAGCCCAGTCCCTGTGGAGTTAGTGCTGCCTCCAGCATGGGGCTGGGCTGATGGTGCTGAGTACAGAGGCTGAATCCACACACCAGGGCTGGGCCTGTGTTGTGGTGGATGAATCAGGGAGTCACAGAAGGGTTTGGAGGGAAGGAACCTGCAGGATCCCCCAGTTCCACCCCTCCCACTGTCCCAGGCTGCTCCAAGCCCCAGTGTCCAGCCTGGCCTTGGACACTGCCAGGGATCCAGGGGCAGCCACAGCTTCTGTGAGCCCCCTGTGCCAGGGCCTCCACACCCTCCCAGGGCAGAATTCCTTCCCCATATCCCATCTAAGCCTGCTCTTGTTTTAGTTTGGAGCCATTCCCCCTTGTCCTGTCACTCCAGCCCCCTGTAAATAGTCTCTTTCCATCTTCTTGCAGGCTCCCTTCAGGCCACCCTGAGCTCCCCCCAAAGCTTCTCCTGTCCAGGCTGAGCAATCCCAGCTGTGCCAGCCTTTCCTCCCAGCAGAGCTGCTCCATCCCTCTGCTCATCCTGCTGCCTCCTGGGCACTCTCCAGCAGTGATGTCCTGGTGTGCAGACACGCTAAAACTGCACTGTCCTGTCCTCCAAAAGCTGGGTGGAAGCTGCAGATGCCCTGGCTGAAGGCAAAGTAACTCAATGTAACTTTTTACTGATGTTTTTTCCCTTTGAATTGCAGAAAGTGCTGTTCTCCCTGGGTGGATCCTTCCTGTACTACGCTGACAGGTTCAAGCTGTACAGTGCCTTCTGTGCCAGCCACACTAAAGTCCCCAAAGTCCTGGTCAAAGGTAAGAGTCCCTCCCAGAGCTGTCCCAGCCATGCTGGTTGGGGTCACTGCACCCCAAAGCTCTCGGGGCAGGAATGGGGCACACAGGTGCCTGCCTGCTCTCCAGGAGCCTTTGGAGTGGGGAGTTAAGTCTGGAGGGGCTCTGTGCCATGGGTGTTGTGGGACCAGCCCTTGGTGACCCCTGAGCAGCTCATTACAGCACCTGGCTCACCCTGCAGGCAGTTTTTCTCTCCCACACTTTGTTTCTTCTCCCTTGCTTGGTTAGGTTTGTTTTTAGTCACGTGGGAAGATTTCCTGACTGGGATCCCACCGTGGCTCTGTGCTGATGGCTCACTGTGTGCTCTGGAACCAGGAGTGACCTCTGCATCCTCCTGGAGCTTGTGCCAGCCATCCTTGCTGGTGGCAATCCCATGGAAGCCCCAGCCAATGTGGTGGAGCACTGGCAGCCACTGGGAGAATGTTTTATGGGAGCTGGCAAAATATTTTAGCCCTCTCTCCTTCCTCTTGCCTCGGTTCCAATTTGCCTGAGACGTTTCCATGTCAGAATTGCCAGCAATGGCTTGCTGAGCTGGAGATAAAAGCCCTGTGTTCTGGCTCCTGGGCCAGCTTCCTCCCAGGGCTGGTTTCCCCTGTGGCAGTGGAAATCTCCTGGAGTTACCAGTGCTTCGTGCAATTCCTTTTGGCCGAGACATTGAACAAACAAATGGTTCCAGCTGTAGCAGCAGTGCCAGCGAGGGAGGAACTCTTGTTTTTCAAACAGCATCTGCATGTCTGACAGTCAGAAATGTTGAGGTTTTTGTTTCTTGGTTGGTTTGGAGGTTTTTATTTTTGTATGGTTTTTTCTGTGCACTTTTCTTTTTTTTTCATTTCAGCTTGTAAATTTTTATTCCCTGTGCTGCAAAGAATACTTGGCAGCTCTGTGGAATACATAAATAAATGATGTGTTGTTAGTCACATCCATGCTTTCTTTTGGCACTGCTCTATTGGACCCTAATGTTAAAGCTGTAGACTAGGTAGATCTGGTTATTTTGCTTTTCTTTCCATTGCTGACTGTATTTATAAATGAGAAAGTGTTGTGCTTGAATTATGGCATAAACTGAACTTAAAATCCTATTCTGAGCTAAATCTATTCAAAAGCCTGGGAGTGTATTTCAGGTGTCACTTGTTGTCCTCAGCTGAGGTGCAGGTGGCTTTTGCACTTGAAACTCGAGTTGCTTTATGGAAATCAGGTCTCTGCCTGCAAAAAACCCCCAACCCCGGCAGGGGACATGACTCCAATAAAAGCAATTGTGTGGAATTGCTCCTGCACTGAATAATTTGCATGTCTATAAATACCACCTCCTCCTTCCCTCCCTCCTTCTGCTCCAGTGGAGGGAGCACCAGAGAAAATGGCAATTCTGTATAAATTCATGGCAGTCAGGTAGAAAAGATGATGGCAATCAGGTGTCCAGCCTGCCTGTGCTCCCAAAATCTGGTGCATTAGCCTCAGTTTGCTGCTCCTGCTTCTCTCCAGCTCCGGATGCTTGTGGTGACTCAGTGCTGCATTTTAAGGTTTAATGAGGTAACAAGAACCAGACTTGCCAATATTGTGGGTGCACCATGGCTTAGAAGCAGTGACTTCTCACAAATGTCCAATTTGAGACTTGGCTTAGAGGGAACAGATGATTAAAACAGTTGATGCTGCTCTAAAATAGTTGCCAGGCCAGAAGTACTTACTGCTGTCTGCAGCTCCAATCTCTGCTCCCTGGGACAGGGACAGCACCCAGGGAAGGGCTGGAGCTGGGCCAGGGGAGGGTTGGCTTGGATGGCGGAGAAGGTTCTTCCCCCAGAGGGTGCTGGCACTGCCCAGGCTCCCCAGGGAATGGGCACAGCCCCAGAGCTCCAGGAGCCTTTGGACAGCACTGCCAGGGGTGCCCAGGGTGGGATGATCCTTGTGGGCCCCTTCCCACTCAGGAAATTTGATCATGGGTAGTGAAATTAAAATCTGCCCGTGCTGGAGGTGGATGCCTGCTGTGAAATCCTAAATAGCACATCCAGGGAGAGTGGCAGTGACTCAAATCCTGGAGGCTGGAAATCTAATCCTGCAGGCCCAAGAAATCTGCACCTCCTTACAAAATGTCTCTGGATAAACCAATTTAAACCTGGAAAAGTTGTTTTCTCAGGGCAGCAGGGGTGATTTTTCATTGATCCCTGGCCTCCTTTGCCCCTTGCAGCCAAGACAGACACTGCTTTCAAGGCGTTCCTGGACGCCCAGAACCCGCGGCGGCAGCACTCCTCCACCCTGGAGTCTTACCTCATCAAACCCATCCAGAGGATCCTCAAATACCCCCTCCTGCTCAAGGAGCTCTTTGCTCTCACTGACGTGGACAGTGAGGAACATTATCACCTCGATGGTAAGGACTTAACCCTGCTTGTCTCTGCTTCACCTCTGCTCTTGAACCTTCTCCCCTCCCTTCTCTCAGAGGGTTAAAATCCCCTTTTGCCCATCCCCTGTCTCTCTTCCAGTGGCCATCAAAACAATGAACAAAGTTGCCAGCCACATCAATGAAATGCAGAAAATCCATGAAGAATACGGGGCAGTGTTTGACCAACTCATAGCAGAACAAACAGGGGAGAAAAAAGAGGTAAAGATCAGATTTGGAGAGGAAAGGGCTGTTATTGTGGTGCCAGTATTGACCTTTTCTGCTGTGCCATTGAAGTAGATCCTGGTGCAAACAGATAAATCCCAGCTCAGTTCAAGACCTGAATTGAATTGAATTGAGACTTCACTGTGGGGAGGGTGGAAGGGATGGGATGGGATAACATCTCCCTGAATTGGGGGTGGCCTTCAGTTTGTCACTCTGGAGGACCATTAGGACAAAGGTCTGGTTGCTGCATCTCCCAGCAGCTGGGAACTCCTTTCTTGGTCTGCTCCCAGCAGTGTGGTGTCCATAGAGGAGCCTTTGGGCAAGGTCAGGAGCCACAGCAGCTGTGGGGAGGGGTGCTTTGGCCACTGCACCTGATGCAGTCTCTAAACTTTACCCCAAACTTGAATATGTGCTTAAATATTCCAACAAAACACAGAGAAACTGGTAGGGAGAAAAATGGACAAAGGGGAGCAAAAGGCAAAGAAAACATCTGCTTTTGACCCTGACTTCCAAGAGCTGGACTCCTGACTTTAACTTCCCCTCGTTTATGCTCATTAATTAAGGATTTACATGCACCCATTGGCAGTCAGCTGATGAAATACTCCAGAGGTTTGCTGGGGGGAATTTTGTTCAGGACTAGGCTTCATGGAAACTCACCTCAGACTCCTTGAGCTGGTTCAAACCCTTGGTTGTTGGTGTTGGCAGGTGGCCGACCTTTCCATGGGGGACCTGCTCCTGCATAACACAGTGATCTGGCTGAACCCCCCTGCTTCCCTGGGCAAGTGGAAGAAGGAACCTGAGCTGGCAGCGTTCGGTTTGTATCCCAGGACTTTATTTCACATGCCTTAAAGCATAGGCTGAATGCTTAACCTTGTGCCTGAGCAGATATTGAGAGTAACTGAGCATGGCCTTGCCCAGGGCTGGCTGGGACTCAAACATGGGCTTGTCTCTCTGCTGCAGTGCTCAGTTCTGCTCTCTGCTAGTTCTCCTGCCTCAGGTGGAAGGTTGGTGTGCTGGGGAATAGAGGAGACCCATTCCAAGCCTTATGGACTCTCTAGAGGAGAGGCTGTGGGAGCTGGGCCTGGTCAGTGTGG
>VXBB01020091.1:0-22899 GCA_013399915.1 Illadopsis cleaveri | reverse complement strand
TTTTTTTTTTATGTGGCTCCCCTGATGTTGGCAGAAGCAGGGGAGGAATATTTTTATTTTTAAGTACAGGCTGGATGCCTACATTCCAATAGAAGTTTCTACTTGTGGACTCTGCTGATTCCTCATTTTTCAATGGACTGTGTGACTGTAGAGAGACCTGAAGATCCCAAAACAGGAATTTAAACTTTTTCCTTTCTTAGATGATTGGCTCCTCAGGGACACCCCTCTGAAGGATACCAAGTTTATCTGTTTTCACTAGGGCATGGGAGTAAATATGGTGACAACGTCTCCCTAAGTATTTGTTCACAGGAATACTGAGGGACTCTACCAAAAACACTAGTAGGTGGTGACAGTTTCAAATGATGATCTTAAGAGAATGCATAGTTCATAGTGTTACTTTTAAATCCCGCAGATAACATTGCTTTCATGAAACGTCATCTTCAGACAAGATTAACCAAAAGGAGAAAAAAGCCCCTGAATTGGTCCAGCCATGAAAGCCACTCACTCACCCTCACCTGCCACAGCTGGGCAGAGGAGAAAAAAAAATATATTGAAGAGTTCATGAGTTGAGATAAGGACTGGGGGAAAACACTCCCAAAGGGCAAAACAGGCTCATCTTAGAGATATGAAGAGTTTATTACTAACAACATCAAGAGGAGGATAATGAGAAGTAAAATAAGCCCTTAAAAACATTTTTCTTCCACCAACTCCTCCTTCCTTCCCACAGACNGCTGTAGGTGGATCTCTGCATCCCACATGGATCTCTAAGGGCTGTGGGTGGATCTCTGTATCCCCCGTGGATCCCCAGGGGCTGCAGGGGCACAGCTGCCTCACCATGGTCTCACCACAGCCTGCAGAGGAATCTCAGCTCTGGCACCTGGAGCACCTCCTGCCCCTCCTTCCACTGACCTGGGTGTCTCCATGTTGTTTCCCTCACATGTTCTCACCTCCTCCTCTTCTCTGGCTGAAGAAAAACTGTGTGCCTCACTTTGTTTTTACTTCTTTCTTAAATATGTGATCACAGAGGCGTTACCAGTCTCTTTCATGGGCCCAGTTTTGGCCAGCAGCACGTCCGTCTTCAGAGCCATCAGAGATTGGCTCTGTCAGAAATGCTGGAAACTTCCAGCAGCTTCTCAAAGAAACTACCTCTGTAGTCATCCCTCCCCCCACCCACTACCAAAAATTAGGGCAAAACCAACATAATTTTCCACCATTGAATAGATAATGGAGTCATCTAGACACACACACGCACACACACACACACACAAAAAAAAAAGCCTATGGGAAATTCATTGTAGGAATTGAAAAAGCTCTTTGAAGAGAAAATGCTCTGCTAACTCTCTGGGGCAGGCTGTTAAACCTTTCTTGGTTTTGCTGTTGTATTAGCTCAATAAAAACCAGTAATATCAACACATCTACCACATTTTTCTGTGTGACATAAAATGCTCCCTTAACACTTGAATCAAGTAGCATCGCTACTGCTGGTGGTAGCCAGGCCTGCCAGAAAGCACATGTTTTTCTATTTAGCTTGCTAGGCATATTTGCTTTTCCTTCAGCTCTTCTTTTCTGTGTGACATGCCAGCCTTTCTTCGTTCCATCGCATCCTTATGCTTGCTTTCAGTATCCATTTTTTTCTGGTGCCAAATTTTTTGCCAAATGTTCTGCTGCTTCTGTGGATGTGTTTGCAGCAGGCTCCCTCTGAGTGTCTGTGTTTCATATTTGAACAGCTCATCAGCAGGCATATCAATTCTCTTGCTGGGAATTTGTTTTCTTCCTCAAAGAGATCTTTGCAGCTTGATGTTGACAGCTTTTGTCTTCCCCTGAGGCAGTTTTCTTTAGGGTCTCTGGGTAGTCTGTTATCTGCTTTTATAGAAATAAAAAGGCAAACAACTATGCTAATTACTTCAAATATGGCTCACGTGTAAAAATTGCTACTATTGGCAAAAACCTTGATTTGACCCTTTTTTCTGGACATAATCATTCAGGCTATAAATGCATCTTTATACTCTTTATACCTTGAAAGTATCTATGTTTCTTTCAAAAAAAATTAAATTGTGAAAATTACATTACATACTATCTTTTGAACGTTTTATAAATCTCTGTGCATCTGTTGCTTTGAAATACTCCTTTAACCAGGCTGAGAATGGAAATATTTCCGCTTATATTCCCTTTTCTTCTGCACCTCCTACCAGATAAGTGACAAACACAGGCATGGGAGGGAGGGAGCGAGGGAGGATCCTGAGCACACTGAGAGCCCGGGATCACTCTCTGTTCACAGATCAGCAGAGAGAGCTCCGTGACAGAGCGCGGGTGGGACCGGGGGAAGTGCGAGCGGTTTGACTTCCCTGCGACATTGGAGGAGGTGTGATGTGGCAGGTGGCAATGTAGCACTCTTGCAGAGACCACTCAGGAGTAATGGGCTGGAAAATCCAAGGTCACCATTGCAGTATCATCCTGGTGGCTTACTATTGGTGTTGCATAAAGCACTGGCTCAGGTTATTTAAAGCACAATTGGAGCGAGGGAAGAAAAAGGTGGAGGGGAGGACGTGATGCAGAACGGTGTTATTTTTTTGTAGAGACTCTGTTTTTTTTGCTGAGATTTATTTTATTTTTATTCTGAAGGCAGATGCTCACTTGGTCTTTCATTTGACAGCTGGGCACTGTTATACATGGCAACTGTCACTTTTCCTGAAGTCCTGCCGGCTTTGATGCTGGGTTATGTGGAATCCAGCCCAGCTTCTGCTAAGCTATTTAGAGCAGTTTTTAAAATTTTTTTCCTCCCAACTTAAATTAAGAAGCAAATGCCCTTTTTTTCAAGTGAGATTGAGAAGGATAACCAAGTATTAGGAGCAAAAAGTACTGCCCAGTGAGTTTGTTGACAACCAGCACTGGGTGGCCCTGCTTGAGCAGGGGATTTGGACCAGATGACATCCAGATGTCCCATCTAACCTCTATCATTCTACAAAATTCAAAATCCCAAAGGATTGAAGGATTTTTTTTTTTTTTTTAGTGACTAGATCTTTTTCTTCCATTTGAGCACAGTGAACTGCTTACTCTTAAATTGCTCCCACACTCTTGTGTAGGCTCAAATGTCGCCGCAGCATGATGTGTAAGTGTGTTTCTGGAGACTGATGTAGGATGTCAGACTAAAAAGAGGGAAATGATCTTTGCTGCAGAGCAGCATTTCTGCTTTTTCAATTCAAGAGCTAATCACACAACGTTTTCCAAATTTTACCGAACTGTAATGGGAGATATTTGCAAATTCTAGCAGTAGGTTATATAAACCATCATCCTATCTGTTCAAGTAGCTCAGAATATGGTTTTGTTTGGGTGGGATTTTTTGGGCTTTTTTTTTTTTTTCTTTTTTTTTTTGACAGCCTGATCAGTTTTATCTTCTTATAGGAAGACATAAAAAGGAAAACAAGGATCAATTTTGCAGTGGAGCTGTCAAAATAATTGTTTCTAGTTTACACATGTGTGGATTTTGAGGGCCAAGGAGTACTGGTTTCAGACTAAATCTGAGAAATCACACATCTGAATTCTCTGACAAATAAGAACTTTCTGTTCCTTTAGAGTTTTAGTTGAAACTGATGTTCTTGTCAGCATCCCAGATGATACCAGTAATGAAACTGCCAACATTGTCAACTCCATTGGGCTAGCTGCCTGTTTCTCTCAAGGACTCAGGATGCAGGACAGCCCTGCTAGCAGACTCCCTGGGGCTATTGCTCTGCAGCTTCAGAAGTCCCTGGCTCTGAGGAAGACCTAATTATGTCTGACTTAAACCAAAAGGTGCAGTTGTCTCTGGCCCTTGGGCAGCTACATCAGGAATCCAGGTAAAAGATTAAACAAAGCTGATGATGCCCAGTATGCTTAAAACATAATGTTTAGGGATCAGCTTTTCTGTGAGGAAACTCGACTTCATACATATATCCCTGACCATTTCTGCCTTTCAAACCACATCAGACATATCTGGTAGGGACTGTGCAGCACAAGATTTGTAATAGTTGTGTGTAGCAGAAGAGGAGATAAGATGCCCAAGCCTATCAAACAGGTGTATTTTTACCTTTCAAGTCATATCAATTCAGTGTGGTAGATATTTGAAGCACAGAGACCCTTGTCTACATTTTGAAGCTTCTGCATTTGAAACATATTTTTCCTATATTTGAGAGATCTTTTTGTCTTGACTTTTCACCATCTTCTACTATGACTCAGGGAGGGTGCCACGAGCTCACTACATCATTCTGTCTTTTATGTTTGCCTCTGTGGTTTTCCTTATTCTCACCTGAATCTATGCACACAGAAGTTGAGACAAAGTTTTCCCACAAACCATCTGTTTGGATCAAAGGACACAACTTTTTTTTTTAAACTTCATCCTCCCCCTGTATTATGCAGCCTACCAGCCTCACCACTTCCTCTTTTTGAGTGTAGTCCATTCATGTCCTTTATCCCCACATTCATGCTGTAGCCTTCATCATATCTCTCATCCTACCTTTTCAGAATTCTCTTGCTTATAACCTGTAAGTTTCCAGAAAAAAAATCCTACCAGCTACATTTTCCAGTTCTCCCATTTCCAGTACCTGAAAACAGATTATTTTAAGAGGCATTCTTTAAAGAAAATGAGAACAAGAGCTGCTCTGGAAGTTAACATGGTTTTCTTGGGGAGATTCAATTGCTACTGAGTTCTGAGACACAGCATGCAGTTCACCTGTGCTATCTCTGTGATGTCTTGTCTGAATGTGCCATTCAATAGAATCATGCATATTTAAAATTAAGAAGTAGGAGTTCTATTTCTTTAGCAGAAAATAAGAGGAGTTGAGACAGCTCATTTGGCATGACAGCATTCCATTGAGCCAAAAGATCATTTCCAGAGACTGCATCTTTGGTAAGTGTTCCTGCAGCAGTGGGGTGGTGATTTTAATGCACAGTGCTGCATTTTAGTAGCCAATTGAGATGGCTATTAAGATATAGCATTGTGCATTAACATCACTGCTGCTCAGACAGTGGCTGCTCCTCAGCTGACAGCTCCCTGCATTCTGCTCCATAGCAGTGCTTTTCTTAGTAGCTCCTCTGATCTCCAGAAAGAGAAATAAAAATCATTATCTAGTTAATATTTCACACTGTGTTGGGCATACAGATCCCAGGGGGGAGCAGCAGGAGAGTGGCGATGCTGAGTTCAGGGACTGTGAGACAGAAGAGGAAAGAGTTTGAGAGAGGAAATCCCTCTGTGAAAGGATCATTCCTTGGTTTTTCATCTAGTAGACTCACTATGGCTCAGGGAAAATGTGGTTCACAAACCCTTAGACTTGGGATACAGTGCTTAGGGGAGGACTGTGTAGCAGAAGTAGCCTGTGTAACTAAGAGGTAGTGAGATACTGAAGTTCATGAGACTCTGAGAAATGTGAGAAACTGCCAGGAAAAAAAGGTATAGCTGAAAAACTGCATACACCTGAAATCTTTCCAGAATTATTTAAGATAATCATTCAACTTTTACTCTTTGCACTTAGAAGAAAGTAAGGACAGTAATCAACATCTGCTATTTATTTAGGCATTTCCTTGGCTATAGTTTTCTGTTCTGAATTGAAAAAAAAGTTTTGCTTGCTGTCAGATTGCACCTAAACAACCTCCCTTGCAAAAAAATGCAAAAATTAAGGATGTCTGTGACATTGCAGGCTTACATCTCTCTGACAGTAGCTGTGAAATGGCTTTCAGAATTAGGAAAAAAACCAAACATCACTGTAGTATTTGTCTCTGCCCTAACTTTCTGTCCACAGCATGTGTGGAATAAATCTGCAGATAGTCCAGGATAAAGAAGGATGCTGTTTCAAAATGTTGTGTAACAGAGGGAAAGACGTATTCAGAAGATCCCTTGAATGACCTTACTGGATCCTTTGATCTCTGCATTTTCCTTGGGAATGAGCTACAGCAATTATCTATTTTAGGACTTAGTTTCTGAAAATTTTCTTGAAGCAGAGCTGTGGAAGCCACTGACTGAGATCAGCGGTTTTCCTTTCTGTTAAGTAGAAATGTTTATGAATGTATTTCCAATTGGAAAACTTTTAAAAAACCTGATATGAAAACTTTCCAGGAAATCATAAGTTACTGCCTACAAAGAAATTAGTATCTATGAATACTCGTACCATCCTTTCCAAAGATACATGGAACTTCAGGATAGAATTACAGACTAAAACTTCAACCTATAAGTAAGTGTTGATAGTTTTACTAAACATTTGTGAAGACAAAATCAAGAAGTAAAGTAGAAACAAAAATATCAAAGCAATTTAAACAAAAAAATCAAATAGATTTAAGAGAAGATACACAGAAAGGTACCTGTTTAATATTTAACCTGGTAAAGAATGTCTTAGTCTTTAATTTTCTGCGTATCTGTTCTATGTAGTACAGTAGTAAATGCCATCACCTGTGTGTGACCCTTCTTACAGTTCTCTGGGTTATGAAATGTCATGTGTAAGAACAAGGCCAAATTAATATGATTAAAAATTATTTTGGTGTTTTCCTTGTTAGGAATTGATTTATCAAGTACTGTCTTTAAAAAAAAAAAATTCTCAGATACAATGATAAAAGTATTTTTTAACATGAAGGAATAATTCAGGCTGAAAAACATCTACTGTGTAAGCACCTTCTCTGTGGAAAACCAGATGTATTTTCTCATTCAATATCCAAACTATTCCCAAGGAATTAGTGACTTGCAGTATCAGCAGGCCAAAGCCTAGCGGTGTACAGTGATCAAAAGACTGGGAGAGAGAAAACAATGTTAAATAGTAAAAAAATTGAATATTTTAAAAATCATTCTCATGTAGTCAGGTTGGCTTCAGGAATTTTTTCCTTCTTACCAAGCAAAAAGTGATGAACCATTTACATTTGCTATGTACTGTATTCTGTTTTTCCCTAACTCAGAAGATCCAGTTTGAATGTGTGTTTCTTTTTCTGTCATACTATACATAAAACTCTGAGGAAACAGAGCAGCAGTTCAACATTTTCCTGCTGTTATGCACCACTAGAGGCCATCATATACCTCCTTAAATATTAGATAGGTATGCAAATTATTCTAGAGATAATGTGAATAACTGATGAATGTAAGAGTCTATATAAAGGGCATGGAGAAACTCACTTGAGGGAAGACTTTAACATAACTGATGTGTTAAAACCATGTGTTTTAAGGCTAATTCTAATTGATGCAGAGCACCTCTGTCCTCTCATGCACTCCTAGTATCCTTTGAATAGGTCGTGGATTGTATGTGGCAAGTGGACTCTGGAGATGGCAGCTGCTTTTTGCACATGATCTACGTCAGCAAATACAGTCAAGCTTAGAACATAGAGCAGGTATCTTTTAGATTGATTTTTGTATGCTTAGATTAGAAATTAAGTTATTTTTTCTGCCTTTATCTTCCCATCTAGAAAATGGGATATCATCCTTTATCCCCCACACACCATGTATTGAGTCATAAAGGAGCTAACATATAGTTACTACTTTAAGTAGCTGCCTGATACATAAAATAGACTTTGTGTTACACAGTTGTGCTCTTTCAAATTGTGGAAACAAATGACTGAAATTATAGAGGAATTACAGGTAGCATGATTTTTACTGTGAAAAAAATCAAATCAACATTTATCTTATACAATCAGGAGGTGCTACCAAGAGTAGTAACTCAAGAAGGTGGTAAGAAAATTAATTAGTTTTACAATGGGTTTTGGCTGACTTTCTGAAAGGGCTATGATGTGACATGGAGCTTATCCAGCAGATCTCTTCTACTGCCTTGGTTTTCAGTTTCACTCTTTCTAGCAAACAGACCATTCAAAGAATTATAGCTTACTTTACTTTCTTTTTGAAGACTTGCTGATTTTTAAAAAAAATATTTATTTAACTGCTTATTGATATGTTAAAACCTTGCCTGTTTTTTTGGGAAGTAAATAATTAGAGGAGAATTCTAATTGATTTATCTGAATCAGCCTGGTATGCAGTATTTTGTCACTGAAACATTGAAAGAGATCAAGATAGATAACAAATGTCAAGTACTACTGTAGCACATCCAAACCACTTTTCTGAAAATACAAGCAGTAACCTGCATGTTCTACACTACATTCAAGTATTTTTTAAAAAATAAGAAAAGAGTATTATGTCATATGTTGCAAAAAAACCCNTATTATATAAATTTATATATATTTATATGAAATATTTACATTATTATATAGTTTTGACTTCAAAAAGACAAAATAAATCTCTCATTTTTGATATAATAAATAAGGTCATTTCAGAAACACATTTTTCCTCAGAGGAAATAAAATTGTNAAAAAACAAAACAAAACAGACAAAGAGGATAGAAAAAGTGGTGCTATAAAAGTGCATTTGTCACAATCAGTCCATGCTGGGAGGTTTTGGAATTTTCTTACTCTTTACCATATTATTTTTCAAATACACAAGATTTTCTTATTTTTAAGCAGGTTATTGATATTAGCAAGCTGAGGCACAATATATAATTTGGTTTCACTTTCAGATCTTTACTGTTATGAAAACAGGGATTTTCTGCCCATGCTTTGGAGTCCGGATCAACAGGATTGCTGAGAAGGCGAGTCTGTAGAAAAGGTCTGCTGCTCTCCTTGGAGACAAGCAACACCAAAAAGAACTACAAGTAAGTGGCTTTAAAAGAAATNATATATAATTTGGTTTCACTTTCAGATCTTTACTGTTCTGAAAACAGGGAGTTTCTCCCCATGCTTTGGAGTCCGGATCAACAGGATTGCTGAGAAGGCAAGTCTGTAAAAAAGGTCGTCTGCTCCTCTCCTTGGGGACAAGCAACACCATNTTTTTTGTTTTTTTTTTTGAGGGAGGGAAGGGGGGGAATTTATTTCATACCTCTTAGTCATTATATGAAAATTACCTTGNAAAGAACTACAAGTAAGTGGCTTTAAAAGAAATCTGCTTGATTGAGTCTTGGAAAATTTATATTTCTGCATTACCTGCTTTTCATGGGCACCTGTTCAGTGCATTCAGACCACCCAGAGCAGATGGAAAGGAGAGTGTGGTGTGGACAACTGCCTTGGTCACTCTGTAAGTGCCCTGATGCAAGGCCAGCTCTCAGGGCTTGTTTGGGCCAAAATGGTGCATGTCTGGTCTGTAGGGCTTCTGCACACAAACTGGCACATCAGTGTCTCATCCTACTGTGTCAATTTGTCAGTTTAATGTTTGCTAACTCCAAAAGGACTGAACCACACTTCGCTGTACGGTGTAGACATGTGATTTTGAGCGTGTTGCTTTCCATCTTTGTGACTCAATGTCCCACCTGGGAGATGTTGATAACAATGCTAATGTGTCTCATTATTGTCTTGCCTATTTAAACTGTAAGCTCTCCAGGGCAAGGGCTGTCTCATACCATATGTCTTCACAGAGACAGGCAGAATGAGGCACTGATTGCATTTGGGGTCTCCTGGTGCCACAATAATTAAAAGAGAGACAATAATATTAAAAAGGAAGAGAAGGGAGAGGGTAGGTCTGGTATCAAGAGGCTTTCTGATTTCCTGGTAGCAACCCAAGAGCAAGAGAAGAGTTTATCTCTGAGGAGAATCCTTGCTTTTTCAACTTTCTCAACTCTAAATGTCATATTGGTTTTCAGAGCAGTACAGTAGGAAATCTCTGCAAACAGGGTAATCCAGAAGCTACTGGAGATCCAAACTGGAAAAGAAGTTTGAGTTACTGAAAGTAGGTGGATTGGAGAACAGATCAACTTTTTGACAGGAGAGCACCTAGTAAATTAGAGTGTTGTCTCCTTCCTCATTAGAGAATGAGCAGATGTTTCTGGGTGTGGATGAGGTGTTTGCAGTCATGAGAGGAGAAAGGCAAACTGAAGTGATGGATACTCATCCCCGTTCTGCTGGAGTACATCAGTTGCTGACAGAGTTATATTCTGTTCCAGGTAATAGGAAGAATCTTTCACCAGTCATTTTAGTCAGTAAAATAGAAGACTAATGAAAGTGGTTACTAGAGATAACTGCTGAAACATAGCCATGTGTGCTAGTAACTTCTGCTTTGAGATTGCTAAATCTGGGCTTTATTTGGAAATGTTGGTAAAATTTGTGTTGAGTACCCTTTTTGCACATCAGCTGAGGACTGCTCTGCAGAGCTAGATGTCCCTTCACTTAGATCTCAATGAAACCACCATACACAGCAAATTCCTATTTGCTCTTCATCCTTCTTGTGTAAGTGTTCAGATTGCTTCATCATAGTCTCTTTTATCACTAGTAGATGTTTCTGTAGCTGATTGGATGGGTTCTGTGCAATGGGAAGCAAACTGGGATTTGCTCTAAAGGCTTTTATGAATTTCTGTCTACACCCCAGGTTTGAGTTCTGGCACAGAAAGAGATAAAAAATATATCATTAATACTTAACTAGTCCATGAAGTTCATATTTAGGCTCTTATTTAATATCCAGATATTGCAACAATGTCCCCAACAATGTTTGCAGAAAGTATTATAATTGTAGTTATAAAAATACCCTGTGCTGAAATGACACAGATTACAAAAGTCAAAGTTTCTCATCATTATGTTCTTTTTATTACTTGTAAAAATTGATATACTTAGATCAGAGCTTTCAGAAGCTTCCAGTCTGAAATTTAACATATACAGCTAGCTTTTAACTTAGCTATTTCAAAATAGGGTTATGGGGTTAGTAGAATAATGAGTAAATTCTTATTTGTTCCCCTGCATCCTATTTACACAGAATAGAAAATCTCCAAAATTTGTTTTCTAATACAATGCAGTCCTCAAGATCTGGACAGGAAGACGTCCTAGCAAAGTAAAATACCTTATGCATCTGAGATGCACATTGAAGCAGCCTGTGATAGAGCAAGCTTGCCTGAAAGAAAATTTATCTATGTATCTTTGGGTTTATTTCCCTTCTTTTTTTATAGGTGGGAGGAAATATTTGTTCTCTATCAGCAACTTTATATAGTATTGATATTTATTTATCTTAATATCTTCATCTGAGTTTGTGTCCTTATCTTTTCACTGAAGTGGGAATTTTGATTACAGGCCATTAGAAATACCCAGAGCAAGGTTAAATTACTGAATGTACCTTTTTTCCCCAACTTAGAAAATTATTCCTTGTAGAAACAATTATGAAAGAAATTATGCTTAACAAAGAGAGCTGTAGAACTGTCCCTGTTCCCTACTGAGGGTGTGATTTCTTAAAGCAGTGTGGTTTCATAATGGCTCTGGTCTTTCCTTCCCACTCCCAGTGGTGCCTGGGCAGGCAGCATGTACTTCTGCATCCTGCAATGCTTTGCAGCATAGCTTTTAGATTTAAGGGGGCTGGTATTTAGCTGGTTTCACACCCTTCTCTGCTCACAGTTTCTCCTTTTTTCTGGAAACTCTGCTTGTAGTTGGCTGCAGCAATGACTCCATGATTTATGTAAACTTATTTAACAAATACCTCCATACCTCTGGGAATTTATAAGAGTTTTTAATTGTCTCTACACATAATTTTTTTTTTTTTTGAGTCTGGTCTTGCACTGGTAAGACTCAAATGCTAAAGTTGAAAATTATAAGCGAGTTTAGTTTCTCCATAAAAAAGTTTGATTATAGTGTTTGGTACTTACTCAAGAAGTGAAATATTTATTTCCCTATTATTTCTAAGTGAGAGCAACTTCTATTCATTAACCATTTGGCTCCAAACAAAACATTTACTGATTAGCAGTAGGAGCTCTCCTCAAGTCTTCCATGTTGTGCCATTTCCTCCTTCTTTTAAAGAAATTTTCTTCTTTGGAAAAATACTTATTTTAGCAGGAAGCTATAACTGAAAAAATAAAAGCAAAACATATGTTGAGTGGGCAGGGAATAGATACAGTATAGATGAGTTGTGCCTTTTTTTGTCCCCACATTTACAAAAAGGATGACAAGACTTTGCAAGTGGAGTGGATGTAGGCTGGGAAACAAATCTTTAGTCGTATGCATGTTCTGTTGGTTTAAATGTTTTGCTTTGGGTATCTCATCACTATTACTTGGGGATCTTATTGATACTTCTTCAATCAGTAATACTATTTAAATTTTTATTCATGATTATAAAAAGAGAATTCTTGATGTCAAGTTACATGGGACTGTAAGTGAGGGGTACATAGATTTAGCAAAGCACAGGAAGAGCATCCCCCAGCCATGACTAAGATGTTACTCTGGATTTCACTGTTCATGAAGGGCACTAGCTGGTTTAGATCTGATTGGTTAACCTGCAGCTGTAGCAAGAAATACCAGTTATTTGCTGACTCCTTTCTTTTGTAATTTATCTCCTTCCCTAGATCATTATGGCTTGTCAATTTTCAAAATAGGTTTCAAATAAAAAGTGTGGTCCGTCTTGTTCACAGATTCTAAACTTATTAAGTTAATACTTTACTTTTATGGGAATTTCTATTGATTTTAATGGAACTACTTATTATGCCCAAAGGTCAGTGTTTTCTGGGTCAGGGGCTAGTATCACATAATTATTAGGAAAAGGACCTCATTTATTATGTTCTCTCTATTTAATAAGGCTTAGTTAAAATTTATCTATGATGTTTAGATTAGCAGGCAGATTCAGATTTCCCCAGCAATTGGGATTTAGAAGTTTTGTTGGCTATTATCTGTGAAATAAATTTCCGTTTTTGAAAAACATCTATTATCATGCACGTATATTTATCTAAAAAGATCCTCTTTAAACCTGTAAGTGCTTAATGTTGTAATTGCTTTTAATGTATTGGCCAAATATGAATTAACAAGACCCATTGGAAAATGTGATTATCCACATTCCAAACTGCAGGGTGACCCCTCTTTTTGAATTCCAAATCCGCTCATAATTTTCAAGTCCTACACAGATATTACCACTGGGTAGGGTATTATGGATCTCCTATAATAACAATGATAATTAATAATAATTAATAAAGAAGATGGACTGTGTAGCCTGGGATGTAGCCAAGGCAATCCAGTTGGATTAATATTTTTTTTTTTTCCCATTTTTATCATAATATAACTTCTGTGCNGGATGTAGCCAAGGCAATCCAGTTGGATTAATAGGGGTTTTTTTCCATTTTTATCATAATACAATTCCTATGTTTAATTACTATATTTTTTTTTACCACATGATAATAGGTAGATAGACTTTGACAGCATGTCTATCTTGTGTGAGAACAGTTCCAGCTAAACCCATAGAATGAAAAAGTAGGGCATGAAGGACATAGGAAGGCATCAGCATCTGGCTTTCTTTACTCCATTTGATCAATTTTCTTTCTCTAATGAATCCTTGATTATCCTGATAGGTTTTCACTGATTGACTGGGAAACCAGGATATGAACCTGCATAGATCAAGGCCAAGAATTTATGAAAATCAGTTTTTTGAAACACAGTCCTGGGTTTTGTTCTGCTCCTATCCAAACATTTATTCCAAAACAGTGCTAGATTTTTACCAAAAAGCTCTATTTCTTTTCCAATTTTATGAATTTTTTATCTAGCCCACTGTTAGAATTTTGGAACCATTTCTGGGGATCAATATGCTAAGAGTGTTGTTAAATACTTGGCATCCTGATAACTTGTTCAGACTCGACCTGGAGGAAATCAGAGTTGTCCCTCCTTCATGATCTTTCTTGTCTTGAAAACTCAGGTTTAGCAGAGATCCAGAGGGAGACTTGGTAATTCTGGTAATCTTCCTTGCTCTAAAGCAGAAATTCATCCATGGTACAGGAAGGATAAATGCTTATGACTGGGAGCTCATGCTCTTTCAGTTGTATACAGACACCAGTGACCTTCAGGGAAAATGACTGGTTTTTGTGTGTTATAGTTAGCAGCTAAATGCCAGACTAACTAATTAATTTTTAAAAGAATCATCAGGAAGAGCAAGTGACTGTTAGGGTGGGGAACTGCAATAAGCAAGGGTAACATTAACGTGTTTAACTATGAAAATTACCAAAGCAATTTACCCAGAAACTGTAGCCATTATCAGAATTCTTAACACTCCAATTTCTCATTCTCTTTTGTAAGCATTAATCATATTTTATTTTTAACCAGAAACCTCAAAGCAGTATTAAATTAAATGAAACTTTAATAATGAAATTGCATGCAGTACTATTCAGAAGTTATGCAGAGAAGCTTTAATATACTCCATTAGGCAGAGAAAAATGTTGAAAGGATATGGTTAATGTTCATCTGTATTCAGTTGCTCTTTTTATTACAAGAATTTTGTTATTGACTTCAATGGGAGGAAAACCAGCCTCTGCTGCGGTGGTGTGATAGTGTAGGTTAATCTCCTGAAACACTGGAAAAGCAGGGCAAAATAAAGCCACACTGAAGGATGGTGCCTCTTGTCACACAGGAAAGAAGATACTTATTAAAAAAGCAGATGGATAGTTGTAGAGGCTGAAATGGGGTCAGCATTTGTGTGGTGAGTCTCAGCAGAGAGAGAAGACAATGGGGATGGACATTTGTTTGGAAATGTTTGTAAGATTTGGGCTGAGTAGCCTTTTTGCATGTCAGTGTAACATGCAAAAAACTTGTGTCAGCTCTGCCAGCCCCAACGAGGGTGTAGTGAGGGCCCTGCTCCCTCCAAATATGAGGTGAAAATAGAGGCTGGGTTTAGCCTCTCCTTTCAAGCAGTCTGCACAGAGTTCTATGGAAAGGGAAACAAGAGGAAAATGAGTAAAAAATAAAGAAACACAGAGTTTTTCTTGTTTTTCTGAGGATTCTTTAAAAGCTTTGGGCTAGGTGAAATCTTGATGTTATCTGAAGCACAGAGATCAGTGGGGAAAGTGAGAAGCTCCAAGAAGTGCCGTGTCCGGGGAAAAAAACAAATTTATCTGACTTGTTTGTTTAGGTGTTTCTCTGGTTATTGCTGAATCTCTCAAACAGAAAGGGTACAGAAAGAAACCACAAAGAAATGCCATGCACAGGCCATTCTTCTGGTAGGATGGCCTTGGCAGTCTGCCTTTGAGGCTGAGATAATGATAGAGCTGCTTTTTGAGATAAAGATGCTGTCTCCTGTCCTCTGATAAAGAGGATGAAAAGAAAGAAATTAGCAAGGTTTTGAAAGATGACATTTTGCAAGAGAAAGAAGGTGATGCTGTTGTACACCATAATGACACAGACTCTGATTTCAAAAGGCTGAAAATGAGTCCTTTATTTTTGGGAAGTGTCTCCCCTTTTATACCATTCTACACGGACCAATTCGATTGGTGACAAGAAGACAAACCTCTTCAATCACATTGGTCAGCCCAGAGGGACATCAAGAAGTCCCTCCTAGGGAAAATATGTAAACAAAGTTACAGTTACAAAAACACTTCTCTTGTTTACAGAAAATTCCCTGGGAAAAGAATTTCAGAAAACCGAAACATCTCAGGTATGAAACCAGGGCTACAAGAAGGTTCTCTACGGCTGTTGTGTGGAAATCTAGGGAAGAAGTTAGCAGGGTTTGCAGCTGCAGAACACTGGAAAGACTGGGAGAAAACACATTTTCCAGAATTACTGCTGCACAGCAAGAAGTGCATGTCTTAATGGGGGACAGATAACACTTTCTCACTGAGTTGTTACTGTCGGAATTCCTTCCTCTCCCACTTTTTAACAAAAGAAGAGTTCAGCTGAGACCAGTGAAACTGCAGAAGTTAATGGGGAAAATGTGATCTAAGCAAGTAATCTAAGCAAGGCTAACCTACAGTTGTACTTGGCAAGACAGTAAAACTTAGGAAAATCTGAGTGTGTGTGTAAGGTGTTCTTCACATTTTGAAGATTTGAGGAAAGCCATTAAAAATATGTGGGTTTCACTCTTCCTCTGCCTCAAAAAAAAGAAAAGAAAAAAATCCTTAAAAATGATACAAGTTTTGTAAGGCAGCTCTGTTCCCATCACATAGATGAATAAAACTGATGTTCCAGTGTTCAGAATGACACAACTCTAATCACTTTCTCTGTTATATTTCTGGTTTCCCTAGCTGCTGGTTTCCTCTTCTTTCACTCTGAGTGTGACATTAAGAAAAAAAATTGAGATGTTCAGTGACAGCTAAAGAATTAACAAAGCCCCTAAGAGGTAGAATTCACAAGTCAGCTTGAAATGAAGAGGAAAATCTGAGTTTCCCAATATCATATGAGTCTGTTTTCCTCCAAATTAATTGAAATCAATGTGAAAGAAAAGCAACTGCCTTGTAGGCAAGAACACTTCATTTTCATATGAAGTATTGCCACTGTCAATGACCCGAGCAGTGATCAAGACAGGATGTTGGAACTGGGAAGAAGACCAAAAAGAGATAGGACAATATTTATGTGGAAAATGAGATAAATGAATAATAGAAAGTAGGCTATAACACAATGATACAAGGGCAAAGAAATTGTTGATGTTCCTGTTAAACAAATTGGTAATGTCACTGTAGTAGTTACAGTACCATACTTTATATTGTTATTAGACTTACTAATAACTCCCTGCAATATCTCTCACGAAGTTCTGTCTTTAAATGGTACCTCAGGCAACATGTGTATAAATTCTGTACCCCATGAGAACCATTTCCTTTGTTAAAATGAAACATCATATTCTTGTAGCCAGAACGGGTTGACTTAAAACATTCCTTTTTGTTCAAATGAGATAAATTGCTTAAATAACACCCTTGAACTATTAGACTGCAAAGGTTTACTTTGAAGCTATACAGTGGAAGAAAAAGCACCAGCTTTCTATCTCTCTCTAAAGTCTTAAATACTTATTTTCACATACAAAGACTTTGAGGTTCCTTATTGGCATCAGGACAGTAACCTTGTCATATTTCAAATATGCAATTTATAGAGAAGTTCTTTTTTCAAATGGTTTATGGCTGTGACTTTCCAGAGACAGCTGTGATTTAACACATCAGCTGTTACACAGATGTCTCATGAAAGGTGAGTGTCATTGCTGGGGTTGAAGGTTAAATGTCTTTGAAGTCCCAAACAGCAGTAGCAGTGGTCAAATAATACATGCCTTGTGAGACCTGATCCTTTTTTCTATACAGCTTGATAAAAATTTGTACTACTATACAAATAGTGCTGCAATATGAAAGTATCAAGAAGTTATCTTGCAAAAAGTTCTACATTTTTATTCTGGAGTCCTCACATTTATGATGGCCTGCAGCTGGTCTGGTCTCCCTTAATACAGTATTAACAGATACTGACTATTTTATTTGTGTCCAGAATTTTTTAGAAATGTTTCAAGAGTACAATTAAACTATATAATGTAAACTGAGTAATTTAGCACGTATTCTACAGGACATGGGAGGAGACTATTAAAAGAAATGAACCTTTGGAGTTGAATAAATCTAGAGAGAAGTATTTGGTCTGAAAATTTAAGTAGAAGTAGTTTTAACACTGGTAGAAATTGAATCACTAGGACAAAATTATTAATGTGCAGATTTTGATGAAATCACTGTCCTTGTTGAAGAATTTTTTCCCTGAAACTGTTTCATTGAATTGCAATTTTTTACTTTGGTTTTATTTGGTGGATTTTTTTTTTCTCCTGAAAATTGATAAGAAAAAACATTTGTTCTTGTGCCAGGTTTTAAAATATGAGGACAGATAGGCATCTGTTAAAACTGTCGTTGCTCCAGAGAATTCTTTGGAGCTGCAATGGTGTCTGGCTTTGTCACATTGCCTCTTTCCACCGGTAGTTAGGGGTTTCTGCAACGATCAATTAGTGCGCATGCAATATGTGTGATTTGGCATGTGCTCCGTATGGAATTATGCCTGACTTATCCTGTAGATTGCCCTAGAGTTGTCTTCTGAACTCTGAAGCTCATTTTTTGGCAGTCAGAATTGTAGGTTTCTGATGTTGCAAATAAATGCAAAGTTCTAAGCACCAGCACTGCACTTTTTTCTTTTTTCCTTTTCAAAAAAAAAAACCAAACAGTGAGTTTAAAGAGTAACTCCTTTCAATTGTCCATCTGGAAAACATTGATTTGCATCACTGAGAATACAACTTTTCCAGTAACAGGCTCAATTTTCTATATGATCAAAAAGCAAAGGCAGTTAAAACATCTTCAATAAGATGAAAGCCTTGAAATACCTAAAAAAAAAAAAAAAAGGGAGAAATTCCACCAGCCACATGTGTAAAGGAGGGATGCATATTCACACAGGTACACGCAGAGGTTGCAGATACAAGGTTATCTCTGTTGGTCACCTCTAGTGTATTAAGAGGTTTTTAGTTACATTAGTTTCATTACAAGTCTGTATTTCTCTACTGAAATTTAAAGAAGGACTTTGTATCACTGAAATAAATTTCTTACTATTTCTTTTATTCACATTTTTCTTTGATTCTCTTGTGTTTTTTTTTTTTCCAAGAGCAAATGTGACATTTTTACTTTTGATGATTTTTAGCATGAATAACTTCAAATATTCAAAAAATACCATAAGGATTTTAAATTTTTTCTTGCTTTCTTCAGAAAGAAAAGCACATTTGAATGCATAAATGCTTACTGTTTAAACATCACTGTGTTTGAGAAAAATTGGGAATACTATGGAAGGTCTAAATTTTGGGAGCAAATTAAAGTTACCCTTAAATTATTGTCCTCTTGAGGTTAGCACTTTCTACTGACAGCCCATTAAAAGTTTAATTTTTGTGCCTGGTTTCCCAGAGTAGGGATCACACTCTTAGATGTTCGCAGAAGTTGCCATGCCCTGATCTTTGTCATGCTACTCCTGCTACCACTTGCAACTGTGCTTTACCTTAAAAATATTTTCTGGCATTTAATGTGTCCCTGTGCATACACATACGTGGACTAAAGATTGTAAGATTGTGATAGTGGTTTTCACCATGTCACAACAAATCAAGCCAGAACTGTATTCTTGGCATGTGTGTCTTTTTCTGCCTTAATTTTGGCACCTGAGATTTTCATTTGTCTTTTAAAAATTTGTATTTTTATTTTTTTGGTTATCCTTGTGCTCATAAATCTCTATATGAATGTGTCAGTAGTCAGAACAGTCATCTCAACTGCCATTTACTGAACAGGAAAGCTTTACAGCTGCAGAACTTTGCAGTATTTCTTTGAGTGTCTTTCAGAGTCACAGCAGGATAAGTTTGTCCCACTATGGATTTTCCATCAGCAAACTCTTACCCACAAATAGATGCTGCTCTGGCATAGGAGGGCTGTGAGCTCAGTTGCCATCTGCTCTCTTGCTGTCCAAGCAGCTTCATCTCTGGCACCTCTTCCATCAGAAGTTTGTGCAGTCTTAGACAGAAAACATCCAGAAACTCTGTTCTTCATCCAGAAGTTCTTTCACGGTTGTTTACCCCCTGGGGAAGAGGATGAGCTGTTCTTTTGTATCACAGGAGGCAAAAACTCTGTGAAGAGCTTGGAACACGCTGTGGGATGGTGGGATACAATATGTGCTAGAAGGATGAAGAGGATTTAGGGAAAATATGAAGAACTTGCTTTGAGGTTCTAAAGGCTACCATGTGTAATAAGTGCTCCCCACATTGGTTGTAGAAACACGTTTGCACCTTTAGAGCCCCTACATCTTGTTAGATGCCATGCATTTTGTAACTGGTAAGGAATTTTTCCAAGTGATTTGAAGTCGTTGCAGTGGGAGGACAGGAATCACCGTGGGGAACAATTCACAATCCTGCTGGGTCATTGCTTGCATGAAGGATAAACTGAGCTTCTGCAAAACTGAGTGAGTTGCTCAACAGGACACTGATCTCACTCGGGGTAAGGAGGAAGTTTGAGACCAAAAGATGGGAGTAAGAGGACCTTCAATTATTTGATTCAATTATTGTATTTGTGTGTTTGATGTGAAGCTTTAGCTTTTTGCCTTTAAAATCACTCTAAACCAGCTGTGCAATCCTGCATAACTATACTAAGTGCAATACTTTGATTTTTTATCTTTATTTTTTACCATGCTAAAAAAAAAATCAGCCTTGCATTACCATTGACTCTGTTGCACTTATGTGGTATATGTACAAAAGAATACCCCAAGGAAACAATCCTTAAAATAATTTATTGTCAAACTAGTGCCCAGAAAACTATTAAATTAATCTTAAAACACAATTATCTAAGAAAAGTCCTAAATGAATTCCACATTTAAAAATGGAACAGTGCAATGCTTAGCTGTTACACGTACTACATTTGTTTTTAGGTATGCAGGAATTTGACAGAATCTACTAAAGGCGTGAAAATATAAATGGTTTTGTAAGTAAGTTTAAAAAAAACCAAAAAACATGATGAAAGTGGAAAGGTTCTGTCAAAATGAAAAAAAAAGGAAAATAGATAAGAGAAGAGGTATTCTACTCCTCTGGCTTGTAAAAATAAGCTAAACTGTAGTTAATAAGTTCCCATTTGCCTCACAAATATGCATTAATGTTTGATGGGTTTTTTTGAGGAGATTTTAGTTCCTTAATTTAGAAGAAGAAGTACTTTATATCTCTGAAAGCCATCAGAGATCAGTTATTTTTGATGCTGTTGGGATGCAACCCAGATGGATTTTGAGGTCCTCCTTGTCTTTGCTATGATTAAAATGTAGTGTAGAAATAATTAAAGGGTTAATACCTATCCAGATATGTTAATGAACACTTTGATATTAAATCAGTCAAGAAGCACGTGAAAAAAAAAAAACTAGAAGAGAGGGGTAAGGGTATAAAGAGAAAAGATATTTTGAAATAAATTGGATTTCAATGTAATTATGTGTGGAAAATCTCTTAAAAATGTAGCAGTTGAGAGTCAGTTTCCTGAATGGTGGGAAGAAACAACTCTACAGTTCTAGCTAGCTGTAGNACAAATGAAGACTCGTTTTTACTTTTTTGTTGTTGTTGTTGTTTTTTTGTTTGTTTGGGTTTTTTTTGGGTTTTTTTACATTTTAATGCAGAGAAGAACAGCACTAGGAGGGAGAATGGTTGGCTTTTCACCGTATTTCCTGCTTAGAAACAGAAATCAGAAATGGCTCTGGGATTACTGAATTCACAGGCATCCATGTCAGAAAACTATTTCTAATTCATCATGGAAGTAAAATGAGGGTATTTATTTTTTTCTCCTACTAGTGATCATACTGAATCCCACACCTCTGAGGGAGCACACCACTCTTTCCCATGAAGAATTCTGTTGTCAAACCTCTGTGGTAGGCCACAAATTTGTGCCTTCAGACCCCCAGGGTGGTCGGAGAGATGGAGAACCTCTTGCATGAGGAAAGGCTGAGAAAATTGGGTTTGCTTATCCTGGAAAAGAGAAGGATTTGGGGTGGCCTAATTGTGGTCTTGCAGTACCTGAAGGAAGCTGCAAGGAAGATGGAAAGGGATTTTTCACAAGGACACATAGAGACAGGACAAGGGGAAATGACTTTGAATTGAAAGAAGGAAGGTTTAGATAAGATACTGGGAAGAAATTCTTTGCTGTTGAAGGTGCTGAGGCTGTGGCACAGGTTGTCCAGAGAAGCTGTGGATGCTTCATCCCTGGAAGTGTTCAAGGCCAGGTTGGATGGGGCATTGAGCTATTGGGTCTAGTGGAAAATGTCCCTGCCCATGGCAAAGGGTTTTGAGATAGATGGTCTTTAAGGTCCCTTTTGACCCAAACCATTCTCTTATTCTGTGATATTTTTTAGGTCTGGAAATTCTGTTGTATATCCTTAAGAAATCCCTTCTAAACAACAACAACAGCAAGGAAAGAAAACAAGGTCCCAAAACTTTCCAGAGTGGTATGCTCTCTATATGAACACAAGTATGATAATTTTTCAAGAAACAAAATTAAGTCAAAAAAGTGGGATGGATTGTTGAGAAAATATACTACTTTGTACATTAATATTTTAATATTTGTAGTTCCAGGCCAAAGAAAATAAAATAGAGATCACATCAACTGGTTTGTAGATTAAAACCCATCAAACCAGCAGACATATTCTCAAGGTTAAAATTCAGGTCCAGATTTATGTGCTCTCAAGTTTACAGGTACTTGACTGAATAAAGGGTGCTTATTTCATCCTGTAAGTTGAAAATGGAAAAGGTTTGATCACCTTGAAGAGACCAGGAAAGGCTTCCATTGAAATCTGAGTAAAATTTTTTTATTGATTTTCTTTTTTTTAAATCTGATTCAATCTACTGTAGAAAGAAAATAGAGCTATTTACAGGTCCTATTTTTCCATTTTTCATATTGCAAGAATTGAAAATAACATGAGAACAACTGAGGCAGTGCTCAAATTATGTTTTATTTTCTAAGTGGGTAAAGCACTGAGAGCATTGTTTCTTCATTTTCCTATATGTCACACAAAAATTAATCATATTTTTACAAGACTGTTTGTATTTTCTTTTGTTTCAATGTCCCAAATTCAAGTGTGGACTCAAATACAGAGTAGCAATATTCCAAAATTAGCATGAAAGGAAAGTGATAGTTAATTATCTGCTCTGTTTCCAAAAGCTTGCAAGAAGTATATTTTCTCTTTAGGACATCATAGTCTTAGAAAGCAGGAAGAAGCTGGAGAACAGTCATACACATGCCATAATTCCCTCAAAGACTGGAGGGTGTCCAGATAGGAACATCAAGAGGCTTTTAGCACTGTTAAATTAGAATTAATTTCCCTTCTGGGAGGGGGCTAATTTGCAAGCAGAAAAGAAAAACAGGCTGCAGTAGAGATTATACCTACTAGGTATGGTATAGTTGATTACTGAATTTCTCCCTTTCCAACCCTTCTCAAGATATCACTGCTATGAAATAAAAATAAACAAATCTTTAATTAAACAAGTCCATTGAAATGCACTTTTTGTTTGGTTTTTTTTTGTTTATTTCTTGCCCCTGAAGTTAACTTAGACAATATAATAAAAATGGCAGTAATTATAATAAGCTTTCTTCAAGTATATTCAGTTAATTATTTCATATGGATTTAGGAACTTATCTTAGAATCAAGGAAAAGGATGATTAGATGGATAGAGCAATGAGGAAAGGCTGAGAGAAT
>VXBB01020090.1:94065-126359 GCA_013399915.1 Illadopsis cleaveri | reverse complement strand
GTGTAGTGGAATCTCAGTGGATGAAAAATCACAGAATTCTTTTAGATAATTGGAATCATAGTGTCATGATATATTTTGCTATGACGCAATCAGCTAATTCCTCCTCTGCCCAAACCTACTGTAAGAACAAAAAATAAATGAGGGTAGCAAAATAAAAAGAAATACAAATTAGGAGGAAATTCTCACCTTAGATTAAGGTTTTACTAACAGCTTCAGCATTCCCTGATACATAACACCTGAAATTACACATATAGATACATGTAGAAATATACAGATATTTTAAGTTCACTATTAGGAAATTGGTAACAACCTCATGCTAAAATTAAGACATGCTTTTAGTTATGGCATAAAATTAGGTACTGTTTCATATCCAGTTTACTTTTCTTTTACGGATCCAAATATACACATCCTAGGATTTTTGGTCTAATGTTAACATGAGATGTTTCTCCTGGTATCTTGCTATTTCTTCCTTCATGACAGAAAAAATGAAAGGGGTATTAAAAAAATACATATATCAAAGGTTGGAGATGATGATGATGATGACAATGATGACGATGACAATATTGGTGCTACTACTAATAGTAATATTACTGCCCACAAAACCACCCAAATTATAATGAAAAAACTCTCATTGTGTTAGGCTGTGAAACAAGAGTAATTCTGTACTGCAGATTTGTTCTGATTGTAACCAACATTTCTGGATACATTAAGGCCTATTAACATTTCTGGATACATCACTGTTCATTAACAGTAAGAAAAAAAAGTTTTAAAATTTTAGGAAGAATATTGCTAAATTACTGGTGTCTGCTGATCATGCTTTTGAAAATGCTTCAAATTTTTTAACTAGTGACTAGACTGTAGATCGGCTGCAGAATATCAAACTGATGATATGACAATTTCTAGGATATGTGCCACAGAAAAAGCTAGGACAAACCAAGAATCTGCATCTTTAGTCACATGACTTTTGTACAGGAAGCATATGTTGGATATTTGAGAAGACCTAGGTCTCCAACATCATTTTTATTGGTCTCCATAGTTTTATCCCACTAATGAGAAACACATGTTTAGTTGGACTTTGGGACTACTGAATCATCTGTCTAATGGTGCTGAAGACACTATTGTTGATTTTTAGTTTTCATTTTGGAGGAAAAAGAAGTTTTATCAGTTGTATCTGACAGAATAGTCACGTCATGAAACACTGGCTATCCATTTTTCTCTGAGAGAAAGAGACAGAGTAACCATGTACATCAGGAATCTCAATTTAAATGCATACTATGTGAGAAAGCCTAAACATAGATGGGCTTTTCAACTCCCACTTGTGAGGTTATCTAACTGCCAACAGCACATATTAAATGTCATGTGCATGTGGTGTGACTGCGATATGAAGAGTGTTAATCCTGATTTCAAATAACCCTCTGATAAAAGTCTGCTGATTGCTCCTACTTCCACCATACCCAATACAACTTTCCTGCAGATTTCTTGCTTGTGTTTTCTAGAAATTATGTGTAATAGTTCACATTTTCCCTTTAGATTTTCTTTAAATTATTTGATTGATTAATACAACAATAAGGGTTGCAGTCAGCTGGAATTACTTTTTCAAGAAGGAAGGTTCATTTCACCCCTAGTCCTTGAAACTACCTCCAATTAGTACTTCAATAAGAAATGAGTACTTTTACCATTTCTTTAGCACTTTGTCGTATGAAAAATTTGTTTGAGTGACCAGAAAATATAAGCCTTATTTGGTTACTGTTAGAGGAGTTTTTATTGATGCCCTTAATACGAAACAGTTTAGGCTCTGAGATCTGAGTTATCAGCTCATCTGCCTGCTTTTTTCTATCTAAGGATAATTTTAATCTTTCTTTGCTCTAGTCATGCTACCAGTGTTGCTAACTCAGAAGTTCTATTTGCCAAAGCCCTGGTCGTGCTGGCCATGCTACTTCTGATACAGACCAGGATGTCACTGGCCTTCTTGGCCACCTGGGCATATGCTGGCTCATGTTCAGCGGGCTGTCAACCAGCAGCCCCCAGGTCTTTTTCTGATGAACTTTTTTCCATCCACTCTGCCCCAAGCCTGCAGAGATGCACAGAGTTGTAGTGAGCCAAGGGCAGGACTTGGCAGTTGATATTATTAAGCTTCCTACAATTGGCCTTGGCCCATTGATCCAGCCTATTGAGATTCCTCTGTATCGTCTTCCAGCCCTCCAGGTGATCAACTCTCCTGCCCACTGGATGTCATCTGCAAAGTGATTGAGGGCACACTTGATATTTCCCTGGAAAAGACCATGGTGAAGCATGTTGCCACCCTGCTACCTTATGGCAACAACCTCACCAGAGCAGTTATTGGCACTGCAGTCTGTGGAGGGTCCCACACAGAGCAGTCAATTAGCCCTGGAGAAAGCTGCAGCTCATGGAGGGCTTATGCAGGAGAAATCTCCTAGAAGGATCAGTGGCCTGTGAAACGGAGCCCAAACAGGGGCAGTCTTTGATTAAAGGGCTAGCTCCAAGGAAAGAATACACAGTGGAGCAGTTTTTGAAGAACTGCAGCCTGTGGGAAATGCTCACAATGGAGAAGTCTGTGAAGGACTGTATCCCATGGGAGACACCCCAGACTGGTTCAGAGGAACAGTGAGAGAAGGAGCAGTACAGACTGACCACAGCCCCCATTCCACATCTACTCTGCACTTCTTGAGGCAGGAAAGAAGGGAGGCTGAAGCATTAGGAAGATGAGTCTGACAGAGAGGGAATGTAGTGAAGATGGTTTTAATTTTGTGCCTATTTCTCACTATTCTGCTCACTATAAATTGGCAATAAGAGAAGTTATTCTTCCCCAAGGTGAGTCTGTTTTCCTGTGATGGTAATTCATGAGTGATCTCCCTGTCCTTGTGAGTTTTTCATCATACTTCCCCCTCCTGTCCTGCTAAGGGTTTGAGACAGATGCTTGATGGGCACCTGCCGGCCAGCCAAGGTCAACCCGCCACAATATCACATAGTAAATTAGAATGATAGAAATTACATTACCTTTCATTATCATCTAAAAAGCAAATATTGATCAATTAATAGGAAGAAGAAAGGGATTCAGTGGAAAATTATGAAGACGACTTAAGAAGGAAAGTTTGAACAAGACAGAAAGGATGGAAAGAAAAGAGAATAAGAAGGAAACACCTAGGAAAGACGAGAGATATTCTGCACACTGACGAAACCTGTACATATTTTAACAAAATATTTCATGAAAAACCTTTCTTCCACCAAGCAATAATAATTTGACATAGAAACTAATTAGAGAACCCTTCTACTCTGTTTCACAGCAGAAGCCTTTTCATCTTAAAACAAAGGTATTCGGTCAATTTTCCTGGAATCCAGAATACAACTCTACCACCAAGCCACAAAGTCAAAGGATACCACAAAGCCTTTCTGTGCTCAGGTCCTGAAATCTGTCTAACAGGAGTATCAATACCTTACACACCACACAGAGCTGTGTAATGTGTAAATAAGGATGGGTGTTCTTTTCCTCAAAGTCAAAGTCTGGGAACCCTTGGAACACGAGGCATTACTTTGAGCCAGGCTGCTGTACAGAGATGCTGGTGCTGACACTGTCAGTGGCTAGCAGTTAGGCAAGATAAACATCTCAGCTCATCACTGTCAATTCAAATCCTCCAGAAGTTGGTATGGACTGTCAACATGATCTTAGGGTCCAAAGTAAAATAAAATAATTGTTCTAGTGTCAATCCTATGAATCAGCATCAACTTAAACCACAGCCAAAATTTGTTACTTTTCTTGTTAATCTTCTTGTTACCAAAACCAAACCTATATATTTTGATTTATTTAAGTTATTTTAATTATCCAAAATATTTTTATATTTATTTCAATTATTTGGATTGTTTTAATTGCCCAAATATAAACTTAATTTTCTCCAACTTATGTCAGTTTTGACTGCCTAGACTAATGATTTACTATAAGTTGAAATTATGAGTTCAAACTGAAAGAAATCTGACTATTGAAAATATGTCTTGTTCCTGACTCTGTCTTGGATGGGTTTTGCTTCTTGCTTTCCTTGCAGATGCAATTAATGTGGAAATTTACAGTATATAATGTGAAAAGACCAGAAGTGGAGAAGTAGATATTTTTCCAGCTTGGCTGTATGGGATAATAAAGAGGGTAGTCTCAATGAATGATAACCTGAATCCCTCTTCTGAATCTCCAGTTGGTACTGTGCATTCATTTTCAGCTGGTACAAAATAATTTTGTTGGAAAATAATTTTCTTCCTCACTTATCCACTATAAATTCTGGGAATAATTTTGTTTCACTGAAACCACTTTTATAGCACAGTAATGCCACTAATTTTGATGGATTTTCTGAATAGGTAGAACAGAGAAGCAAGGCATGTGCTGTGTCACATTAAAAGCTTCTAGGTGGGGAAAGTCAACAGAGGATGTCTGTTGTGTCATTTGGTTTCATGGTGACTAACACTGCATTCAACACACCAGCTCGACAAAAGGCCTCATTTACAATTTGCAACAAAGTAAATTTAGTCTGAGATGCTTTATAAATAGAAAATGTATTTGTTTGACTCCTGTTTGGATGAAATAAAAGGTAAAATATAATCTATACAGTGGCCACTTATAATCAAGATCAAGAAAGTAAGTGAAGGGAAAAAAGAATATTCCTGGAATATATTAGAACATCTATGTGAGATGCAGATATTTTGCTTATGTGTTTTTACAAATAAAAGAAAATACATAATTTGTAACCTATTTTGTCTGAGAAATGTTTCCATGGACATCTTTCATACAAAGCCAGAGCCAAGCTGTTAAAAGAACAGAAACCAGAAAATATTTCAGATGTTGAAGATTGCTCATTTAGAGGAAACTATGTCAAGATCCTAAAATCTTTCATTTTTCTTACATATTTTTGCTTTCTTAACTCTGAAAAAAACTAGAAAAAACTTCTGTGTGGCTACTGCTAGTGGTCCTAATCTTTGCTTGCCTTGATTTCACATGCATCTGTTATTCTAAAACACCACGTTATGAAAAAGGTTTTGTAAGACAAGCCAGATGCCTCATTTGGCATGTCCACCCACTAAACTGCTCCACTTTAACTCAATTGCTATACATTTTTAGTTAAATTTTGCAGGTTTGGGTGCAGAAAACCTGTACTATTCATTATGGGGAAATGCAGCAAACTGCAGCACTCAAGGTTATGTTCTTTGGTATAACAAGAGACAGAGGTTAGCTGTACATTTAAAGTGGGAATGACAGAGAGTTCAGGGGCCTCTAAGCAAACCCTGTCCAGTATTTCTGAGCTGCATGTATATGATGTTCTCTTTTCTGTGGCTGGTGCCCCATGTCAGACATTCTTCAGGCAGACTCAGCAGCTTGCACCCAAAGGGAGCTGGGTTGACAGACAGGGAGCCAGAAACAAGAGTGTGCTATTTATATTGCTGTCTGGCTTATCTATTTATATGCAAAAGTGTGTGAGCTGTTCAGCCTTGAGCTGGAACCTCAGCTGAGTGTTGCTCTTGTTGTACAGTCTAATCAAACAAGACAGTATTTTAGGAATACATAGTTTTTCTTAGGACCCCCTCATTTATAGGGAAACACGTATTTGATAAGTAGTGAAAGCTGATGATGGTATGTCAGTAAAAATGCTTCTTTGGGCCTAACAATGTTGCTTGTCTTATTTAGAGGCATGATCAGCAGTGCCAGACAGGCACTGTCCTGAAACAAGAATTTATAGGAGACCAACTGTGACTCTGAACTCGTCACCCGTCCTGCCATGAAGGTGTGTGTAGAAAGACAGTGCTCTTGCTTTGTAGGGGGTGCTGAATGACTTGCCCAAGTTTGTGATTTTTCCCTGCAGCCCTAGGATTTGTGAAGGGAAAATACCTTGTTTCATGTGGGAGAATGCAGGAGAGAGAGCAAGAGCAAGTTAGTGAGCAAACACTGAGCCCTTACAGGTGATCCATTACCCTGCAGCCATTACAATTTGTCATATATGCTTCACCTAGCATCAGCTGCAAGATGAAATGTTTTCAGCTCAGTTTATCAGTCTACCTGGATGTGTCAGGTCAACTTCCTTTTAACCCACTGTTCTGGTTCATGGGCTTTTAGAAAATATGGCACAGCTGATCAGAGCTAGCAGTTGTCTTTTTTCTTTTTTTTTTTTTTTTCTTCATTTTGCTCACAGTGTGAACCAGGAAATTCTGTTACACAGATACCACTAAGAATTTGTCTTCCAGATTGCTCCAGTACAGTTTAAAATTCCNGGAAGAATACTTCAACAATTGGATTCAACAGTTCATGAAGATGGTGATAGAATACTTTGTGTACATCTCATACTACAACCCAGGACAACTATGCCTTCACTTCCGTTTCAAATGATAATTAAGAAAACATATTATATTAGAAAAAGAACTTCCTTTGTCAATATGTTTTCACACACACATGTACATATGCATGTAGACATGTAAACACAACTAACCAACACATCTGCATTCTAGGAAACTAATCACATTGAAATAAACCTACTTTAAATTGTTTTGGTTGGTTACCAGAATATAGAAATATACATTTTTTAGTCACAAAGCTATGGCAAAATAATATACTGAATATTTTCCAGTTACATTTAACTTTTTGTGTTTTTACAGTTGTGGGGAGGAATCATGGAATATTTTATAGCAACACCCTAATTAGAAAGTTCTATTTGCAAAATTTTTAACTTTGTCCTATACATAAAGCAGATAGAACCTGAAGAGCTTAATTTCTGTTTTTACTGTCAAACATAACTGGCTGAATTTTTATGCACATAGCATAATTTTAGAATGGAAATTATTGGAATGATAGTTAATGTTACATGATCAGGCAATTCACGCAAAGTACATTGCCCTTCCATACAGAATGTCCTGAGATACTGTCGGTGTCCATTGCTCAGTTCCATCTTATGCCCGGAACCTATTAATACTGACTATGTAGAGATTGAAGGATATTTGGTTATATTTTTGCATACTGACCACTATCCAGTGTGCAGCCAAAGTGAGGTATTGCTAACAAGCGCAATTATCATGTATCTTTGGAAACCTTGCCATTCTTCTGTCCACTTGGCTCTCAAAGTGGTCTTCCAAAATGATAAATGTATAAAAACATCAAACAGCTGGCTTTTTATTTCTGATTTATCTTCCGCTTTGAAGGGAATGTGGCAGTACTTGAGATTCCCTGAACACATTTACATTGTTATTTTTATTTATGTCTAGATGAATAGGTGAGTAATATCAAATAATAAACTGTATCTCATGTTATTTATGATCCCTCATATTTACTCTACTATTTCTGGTAGTAGTAGTAGTAGTAGTAGTAGTAATATTGTATTTCCCTGCAGGTAGCTAGGCATATATACTCAATTTTTTGAAAGCTGCAAATGTATAAATGATAGTTTTTCAGTTTTTGGTGTTACAGCCCCTCTCTAAATTTCCTATCCATGAAAACACAGTAAACAAATAGAGTTTTGCCATGGAACAGAAACATATGGAGCACAGAAGAAAGATCGGAATTTCACTTGTACATGACTGCTCCTTTTTGCACAGGCAGGCTGCTTGATAAAAATGACTGCTGACTCGAATGCATTGCCGTTTGATAAAACCCATCATTTTAGTAAAAAAAAAAAAATAGAATATTCTTTTCACCTTCATTTTTTAAGTTCAATTTTTGAAAATACTTTCAATCTTTGTGTTCTGTGCTGCAACATAACAATTTTTCACCTGTTTTGCCTCAGCCTCAAGTGCTTAGATGGATATGTTTGAAACTTTCAGGCTGGCAGATCTGTTTTTCCTGTACACATTATCTTGCATAGCTAATGGTGACATGACTTTTGATGAGACAAAGAATTATGTAATTATAGAACTGCAGCATATTTTGTCAAGAACAGGCTGACCCGCTCACCACAGGGACCACAAGGATCGACTTATCTGTCATCCCCAGCATTTTCAGAGACATGCTAGAAGTTAGGCCTCTTCCAAACATGCAACCCAGTATCCCTTTAAGAACAGTATGTGGAGAAGCTGGATGTGAACCATACTCTCTTGAATAGTGGGATGTGAGGGAAAGAAAGTATCCCTAGGCACAAAAATATGATCTAGTGGAAAAAAAATCTAAATGACCTAAGGAGTTTAAGCACTATACAAAACCCCTTGATGTGGGTTGTCATGCCCAAAGGACTAAACTTATTGATAGGAGAGGGGAAATCTAACCTGGTAAGACTGATTGATATTCACCAAATTTATCTGCCTCTGTTTACTACAGCTCAGGCTAGGCTGGGAATCATAAATAAGGGAAGAAATTTATTTAAGCAATAGCATGACCTATCAACACTATGTTCACTCAAACAGAGTATTAACTGAAATGATGTAGCTTGGAAGTAATGAAAATGATGAAATTATGCGAAATAACCATTTTATTAGATATTTTCAACATTGGAGAAAACAAATCAAATATGACTGAATCTAAAGAGTAGAAGAGCATTTAACTGTAACATTGAGACTAACTCTTCTTTATAGACACAAGGAATGAAACAGAGAACATTAAAGTTATTATTTCAAATTTGCATATACATGATGGTCTTGAGAAGACTTTTATTGGCAAGTGATATACTTATTTTCATGTGTCTATTCAACAAACACTGTATTGAATTCCAATAAGGTAAGGAATCCCTTTAATCAAATAAAATTATTAAGGTGATGTCTTAAATTTATTTAGAAAATATTGTTTTTCTTTAAGACAAGCATATCAGCAAACATATTAAAAAATCATCTAAGAATAAAATTGTTTTTGTCCACTCAAAACAGCAAACGGTAAAACAGCTGTGTTAGTTATATGAGGAAATGTCACCACATTACTGTGTTAATGTAAATTGCTCTTCGTCTTTGTTAATCTCAATTAACAAGAAAACATCAGCCTAAAAAACTTCACAGCATTTTTTTCCATCAACTCATGCTTTTGTAACTGTCATCCTAGAACGGGAAGGCACCTAAGATTCTGCCTCTTCTCAGCAAAAAAATTGCAAATTACTAAAGGAAAAAGCTAATACCCTGAATTGTCTGAAACAGTCCTTTCTAGGCTTTTCAATGTCTTCTTCTTTCAACATTTTGAATTATTCATGCTTTTTCTGTTTGACCTGTCTTGTTTCAAAGTAAAAGGCCAACAGAAATGGCAAAGAAAAACAACTGGAAATATATAACCACTTTCTTTCAAGTAACAAAGGCATGTCTGTAAATGTACCTGTGCACTGTGTAGAATAATTTCAGAATAAAAATATCTGCATCTGACCACAACTGTAAAATCTCAGAGAATTTCAATTTTAAGAATTGTAAATAAAGTGGGTTTGATTTGCAACATAATATTTGTCTATATCAACTTCTTTTCCCATAGAGTTTATAATTAATATCTTAAAATGATCCTCTGAGAATTTTTGGCTTAATTGCTCTCTAGTAAATGGTTTATATAGTTTGAAGTGACAGGCAGTTATAAGCTAATAAAACACATTCCCTAGACCACAACCTTAAAAGTTTCACGCAAAATTAAGTAAACTGGCCTTATTTTGCATTTTGACAGTGTTTAGTCCTTAGTGGGCAACCCCTCACACCAACCAACCAGCCAACCAAAACTTTCTTAATACTATACAACCTGAGGAAAAATACCCAAGTCTTTCAAGACTTCATTGAATTTTGTTTGATTCTTCCCTTTATTACAGCCTTTTTCCTTCATGGAGAGCAGCACCAGGAAATCTGGTTTAATTTCTTTATGCAGGGAATTTTGTATAGCAGGATAATGTGCAGAAAGATTTAATTGGTTCAAGTAATCAATTTGGGAAGTTCTGACAGCATGACTGGATATTTTATTCAAGTGTTAACATCCTTAATTGACAACAGATTCTCAACAGTGCATCAGTTAAACCTGTGCCGTCACTCGCTGAGTTATAAAGGTTATGAGAACATAATACCAGTTATATAATTTTCATTTTTCCCAAGCATAAAATATTCTATTAGACAAAAGCTTAGTCACCATGCAAAGCTGTAGAGTTTCTTGATAGATGGCTAGGTTAGAGAAGGTTAAGTAGATATGAGTGTAAAGTAAGTAAAAGGCTGAATTGGGATCATTCCTTTTACACACAGACATTCTTGATATCTGTTTACTTTAGCATTAATCATTTTGTTAGAAATTTTGGTCAAAAGTGAAATTTGGATTCTTAGTTCAAGTGGATGAGAAGGCTACTTTTATACTGGGAGAATTCTTTTCACTTTGATGAGAAGAATAAAAAAAAGGCTGGAAATTGAAGACATTATATCCCATCGGAGCACAGTTGCTATTAGAGGAGAAGAGGTATGAAAACAGACATGTCAAACATGTCTGAACAGACATCAAATACAATAAAAATCAGTATCTTGGATATTATGTCAGCCCTTTGTCATGTCACTTCTGGTTTTCCTGCAGAAGTTTGGCTTTCAAGCTCCGTCTGTTACTATCTTTACTAAAAATGTCACTAATATTATAAACCCTATGAAAGAATAGAGCAGATTGCAGTTGAAGTTTATTTCATCCTGAAGGTCTGTGATAGCTTGCTCCAAGTCTAATTCGGTTCTTTAACAACACAAAAAAGATAAAAGAAGCACTTTAATTGAGCTCAAAGGAAAAAGAATAAACAAAACTGAAACAGGTGCTCTACAGTTGCACATTTATTTTCACTCTCTGTTATCCTCTTCTACAACTTTCTTTTACAGATGAATGCGTGGCTAGTGCCTGCATAAAAGATATGTAATTCTTGTTGGTCTCCACAAAGAGTCTATTTGAATTTTTAAGTTTATGTCTGGAAACAAACTTGGGTTTATTAGAAGTCTAAACCCAGGTGATACAATCCACTTTACTTTTAGAATAATTTTTTGCGGTGTTTTTGGGTAGCTGTATGTTGATACAGCATTGTTGAAATATTATTTTGGGTAAGTGGAAAGTTGGGATGGCAGAGGCATTTCAAAAGCAAATGATTATTTATTTATTATAAAACCTGTTTGTGTGTTTGTGGAAAGGAAATGTGGTGTCTGCAAAATACCCTGATGCAGGCATATTAAAGGAAGAAATATGGAAAAGAAAAAATTGTTGTGACCCTTACTAGTTGGTCAAGTTTGAGGATAAATTGGTATAGTATAATGATAATTGGTAGGATAATTTCTATAACTCAAATGTTAATATAGAAGAGGAATAGCTTGTACAAGAAAGCAGGTGATGACAAAAAAAGAGCAGCATTTCTTTGAAGATGAAGGATGTATGTGCTTGCCAAGATAGAAGAAAAAGAGAGAGGCTTGTTGAAAATCTCAGAGTAGAAAAGAGGGGGAAGAAAACAATGGAGTTATCTGATTAAGATCTACTAGAGTCCAAAATGTGACAGTGTTCAGGATAAGGCTTTCTGTGAAGAAATAGCAAAACTATTCAGCACACAGAATTCGCTTTAAAAGGAAATGGGGTATTAGGGAAATGATACAGAAAGTTAGAGCTAATTCCACCCAACATGGAAATATTGGATAAGAATGAAAGGCCATCTTAATGTGAATAAAAATAAACCAATGGTATTCAAGATCTGGTAAGGTTAAGAAGTAAAATCACGTGGAAAAAATATTAAAAAGTCAGGCTCTCAGGAAGACATATGCACTCAGAGGGTTGACAAATATTGCAGGCAAATGTAAGAAAAAGTGATATAAGTGGCCTTTTTCTTATGAACACAAATTAAAAATAACTAAAGCAAAGACAGGCGCTTGGTAAACTTCCTCGAATTGTGAGGTTTTTGTAGATCTCAAGTGTACGGACAAATTGTGCAGGAAGCAAAAAAATATGTTGGCTTCAGAGAATAAGTGGAAACGCACTGAGCAAACACATAGGGACAAAATCCTAAATGTCTAGACAACAAATGAGGTGCAACTTACAAGAAATGGCATTGATAGTGTAGAATATGCATATTTATATGAAAAGGAAAACTAAGAATATCATTGGTCAGCTTCTTCATGGAGAAGGAGAGGTGTTGACAAATGATGCCTAGAAGGCCAAGTATTTTAATGGTTTATGAATCTTCATAAGACATAAAATTATAAGCCACCATTTGCAATTAGCAAAATCGATGAGAAAAGAGAAAACAAAGTTTCCAATTTAGAACAAAGGAAGGAGAAATGGGAATACTTAAATAAGACAGATGTTTTCAACTCATTTCGTTCTGATAATGTTCAAATGAAATCACAAAAAGTAAGCAGATATTTTCAAGACTGAAAAATATGAGAGTCATTTATTTATTTAAAAAAAGGAAGGAAAACAAGAGGAACACATCACTTATATATATAATCCTTGTCAAAAAAACAAACAAACAAAAACCCACAAAAAAGCAAAAAGCACAGAGCAAATAATAAAGCCATCTCTAACCATCTGAAAGACAATAAAAAGATAAATAGCAGCCAACACAGGGAAGCAAAGAATAAAAACTACAATTACGTATCTATATATCTATATAACTATATGTAATATATATAGATACATTTGGGTTTTTTATGAAAGGATGACAAATTTGTAGGTCAGGAATTTCTTTTGCTTTTTAACCTTTCTGAGTATTTTCCCGAGCCATTAAAGGTAGATTATGATATAGTCATTTATTGTTAATCTACTTCTTTTTTTGCTAAATGAATTGCTCTTTTTTCACATACGTTTTATAATGATATTTACCTAAAATCCATTTGAACTTTTAAATTTCCTTAATGGGAACTTTTTCATTGCTTTAAAGAAAATAATAGTGTAGTTGATAAAATGATTGGTGCTTGAGAGACAGAGATTGAGAGTGATTGTGCAACTACTTTTCTTTGTTTTCATTTTAAAGACAAATGGGAATCAAATGCCAGCATGAGGTAGTTATAAACATAGTGAAATTGTTCTACTAATCTTGCAATATGCTGTCAAGATAATAATAGCTCTGAGCATTTCCATTGATTTCTGAAGGAATTACTGACTTATTATCTAAAGGAACTCCTTATAGCTGGTTAAAAATGAAATGCGGGTTTGAAATATCCACTATTTCAATAAATGCTGTGAAAATTACCCTTTTATTCAAAAAGAAAGCAAGCAAAATGAGAAGTAGCATGTTATGGATGTGTCATCTTGAGTTACACAGATGTAAGGTGGATGGAAGAGTCCCCACATACCTTTTCATGATTGTTTAGAATTGTCCATTCAGAGACTTCTATTTCACAGATCTACCTAAGGCTTCAAAATTTATGTTTTGTCCACATTGGACCAAACTGTCGCATGCAATCCCAAAACAGAGCTGTAATAAAACAATGTTCCTTGGAGCAAAACCAAGAATATTTCTTGGATTCAATTTCTCTCTTTCTCTCTACCATTAGGGAACCCTGGAAGACAGAAATCATCCCACTAGAAAGTACTAAATCAAAAAGCTCTAATTAAACAAAGTATTTTGAGAAAAGTGTATTTCACAAGAATCCTATTTTTCACTCTCTATAGTGCAAATTCAGTGAGTGAGGTAAGAATGAGGAAAAAATCTTTTACCTGGCTAGTAAATATGTGGTTTCCTTGAAGCATATTTTTAATTTGAAGAGGCCTTTTTTTGCGACAGGAAGGAATGCATCTCTGGAGACAATTTGCAGACAAACTTATTATTTTGAAATGGATGTTAGAATTCATTTTTTATGTTCCATTTTATGTGGTAGTATTTTACCTTTCATTCAAAATCTCAGAATATCAATTTTACTTACACAATGCAACACTTAAATAGTAGCTGCTTTAACAGGCAGTGTCACTTTTATAATAAGAACAGTAATTTTATTACAATATTTGGATACTTTATACATTAATTTTCAGAAGACTTGCATATGTTTTAGGCACCATACTTAGTCCACATCAGTTTAAGTAGTTTACTGAAATATATTATAATGTTTCCTATTATATGCATAATCTGGCAAATTATTTCCAGTATCATTCTTGCTGTGTTCTTGATGCATTGTGGCCCAGCTTACGTAGGATGTTTACTTGGTAAATTTTCCTGCTTTCTGCTTTTACCCTAAATCTGCCTTGGAAAATTTCATTCCTTAACCTTGATAGGTTGAAACTCTCTCAAACTATCAGCAGCTGCTCATCCACCTATGTTCAGCAGGGAAATACAAATACAGTTATCTGCACACAAGGAAAAATTTTCATGCCTGTGTCAAGCAGAGCCTTTGGGTCATAAATCCCAGCTTCTGCAGGCATGCAGCTCAAGACCATGTGCAATTGCCGAGCTCTGGGCAGTGTGCAGCATTCCTCTCATCATTGTTTCCAGATCACTTTGTTATGTGGCATCTATGAGACACACACAGCACGCCGTGGAGGAAATGGAGAGATGGTCATGCGTGGAAAGGTCACACCACAGGCATTGCTGGTTATGCAGCACCATGTGTATGCACAGCATGGGGGAGCACTGCTGATCTGAGGTTGAATGCATCAGCTAAGGGCACTCTGTGAAAGGGCTGCAGTGCTGAGCCCTGCTGCAGGAGCTTCAAGCTCCCAGTAGCAGGTAGGTGCAGAGAGTTATCTACATGGCTGTACAGAAGGCAGGTGTTGCAAGCAGGACCTTTGACCTCAGTACAGGGGGTACATTAAGTCTGTGCTTTTCATTATCTGTTTTTACCCCCTGCTTACTCCCCATGCAGCCTTCAAATCTGCAGTCAGTCTTGTACCATTTCTTGTGGATGGAAATTAGGCTTCTACTTTGTGTACTGAATTTCACAAATTGGACACTGAACAGGTAGATGTCCTTTACACTCTTTGTCCAAAATGAACTTTGGCATGATAATATTTTATTCCAGTCCTTATATTGTACACAAGGATTATCTGGTTGTGCTTATACAGTTTTGAATTTTGCAGTGATTTGAAGTACCTTGGATCTGAATACCTGAAGTAGATCAGAAAGGAAGTAAGTAATACCTGAAGTAGATCAGCAGAAAACTAAGTCTTCTCAGGCCCTTAACAAGGGCTTGAGAAGGCTTAGTTTTCTGCTTTCTGTCAGTCAAAAACAACCCTTATAAATTATTTCTGCTATATCTGAAGAGTATATCCTGTAAATGTTTGCCATGACATTTACTACATCATGAGAAATGTAGCACGACATTGACTGCCATACTTATTAGAATGAATGCTCTATTTTTGTGAGAATGAGCACAAAAAAAAAATATTTTATTTCATGATCATCTGTGTACTGCTGGAGACTCTTTTGAGCAACAACAAAAAAAAATGGATAGCAAATTAGAACAATTAGATCATGTTTTGTGTCAATATTTCTCCTTTTTATCCTGCACAGTTGGGTGTTGCTGTCCATTGAGTGTTATGGTTTCAGTCTGCAATTTTCACCAATGGTGTTCATTATTTAAATGAGACAAATAGGCTATTTTCAGGGACCGTGATCCTGGTGACATTATTATTCTGACCTAGTGTAAATATCATGGCCTGTCTTGGAACTCTTGCAATAAATGAAAGGGTTCAGGCAGTCAAGGTGAACAACAACCTGCCCATAAATCAAAGCTTCAGTCATTAGGATAAGTTTTATGAAAGAACAAATGGATTTCTTGACAGTATGACTTGTATACAAAAGTCAGTATGTATAAATATAGCCATTTATTTAAAAAGATAAACTAGATTAAGTTGTGAGACTAATGGAAAATATTACTGTACCTTTTATTTTCACTTTTTGTGTTGACTATGGAACTTCTAAAATACCAGAGATAGACAATACACACAGAAACCCACTTATTCTGAAAGACAGCAGGAATCTAAGCTGACGGACATAGCCACTATTAAAGCTCAGTTGCTTAATTAACTCAATACTCTAACCATTTTTAACATAAGTCTACACAAAATTATTTCATGCTTCAGAAAGATTCCATTATATTTAAATGTGTAAGCTAATATGATTTTTAAGGAAAGCTTTAAGGAAACTTAATGCTTTTTCTTTAACGGATTTGATCTGAATTCAGATAGTCCAACAGTAGAAAATATACATTGTGGGAACTAAGATTTTCTTTTACATATACTTCCAGCTTCTTCCATCCTCACTGCAGAGGTTTAAATTTTGCACACCCATAAAGTAGGGTTCTAAACACATAATAAAATATTACATATCAGAAAACATTGTCCAAAGTCATTTTTTTCAAAATAATTTGATACTAAAATATGAGAGAAATAAAAAAGGTACAGTTTATGTACAAGATAGTTTTCTGTTTTAAAGAAGTACCTCAAAAGTCCTGAGACTCACACTTGCACAGTCAAGAATAATATGTATATTTATGAATATTACAAGAAAAATATGTGCATCTAAAAATTAAATCTTTCTATAAAAGGAAGGGCTCCAGCCACACTACCCAAGTCACAGAAGGCAAAGGTAGAGAGTGGGAGAATGGAAACCAGTCATTGCAGGAAAAATCAGGCTTGAGACTACTAAGGAACCTGAAGATGTGCAAGTCATGGAATTATCAGATAGCTTGGGTTAGAAGGCTGCTTGAAGATCATCTTCTTCCAGCCCCCCTGCCATGATCTTCACTAGACTCCCAACCAATCTGGTCTTGAACACTTTCAGTGATGAGTCATCCACAACTTCTCTGGATCTGATGAGATGCATCCTCGGGTTCTGAGGGAAAGGGCAGATGAAGTGGCTTAGCCACTATCTATAAAATTTGAGACATTGTGGCAGTCCAGTGAAGTTCCCACTGACTGGAAATAGGGGGAAACATAACCTCCATTAAAAAAAAAAACAAACCCAAAAAATGGAAAAAACAAGATCTGGGGAATTACAGTCCAGTCAGTCACACCTCTGTGCTCAGGAAGACCATAGAACAGGTGCTCCTGGAAACTATCCTAAGGTACATGGGAAATAAGGAAGTGATTTTTAAAAGCCAACATGACTTCACTAAGAGAAAACTGTGTCTGAAGAATTTGGTGGCTTTCTATGTCAGGGTTACAGAGTTGGTGGACAAGTGAAGAGCAACTGACATCATCTGTCTGGACTTGTGCAAAGCACTTGACACTGTCCCTTCATGACATCCTTGTCGTTAAACCAGACAGACATGGATTCAACAGATGGACCACTCAGTGAGTAAGGAATAAGTTGGGTAGTTGCACTCAAAGAGATCTGCTCAATTGTTGGATGTCCAAGTGTAGACCAGTGTTCCTCAGGGTTGGTATTGGGACTGGCACTGTTTAACATCTTTGCTGGGGACAAGGACAGTGGGATTGAGTGTACCCTTAGCAAATTTGCCAATGTCACCAAGCTGTGTGGTGCAACTGAAGTGGAAGAGATGCCGTCCAGAGGGATCTTGGACAGCTGGAGAGCTGGATCCATGTGAACCTTATGAAGTTCCACAAGTCCAAGTGCAAAGTTCTGCACCTGGGTCAGGGCAATCCCAAATGCAAGCTGGGTGTGGAACGGATTGAAAGCAACCCTGAGGAGAATGACTTGGGGATGTTGGCTCATGAGAAGCTTGACATGAGCCAGAAAAGTGTGCTTGCAGTCCTGGGCTGCATCAAAAGAAGTGCTGGCAGAAGGTTAGGGGAGGGGATTCTCCCCTTCTACTCTGCTCTGATGAGACCCCATCTGGAGTGCTGCACCCAGCTCTGGGGCTCTCAGCACAAGAAGAGCATGGACATGTTGGAGCAAGTTCAAATGAAGCCACAGAGATGACCAAAGGTGAACCTCTCCTATGAAGACAGGCAGAGAGAATTGGGACTGTTCAGCATGGAGAAGAAAAGACTCCAGGCAGACTTTCTAGTACCTAAAGGGAGAGGCTGGAGAGGGACTTTTTGCAAGGGCATGTAGTGATAGGACAAGGCAGAATGGCTTTAAATTGAGAGTAGGTTTAGATTGAATATTAGGAAGAAATGGTTTGTTGTGGGAGTGGTGAGGCACTGGCAGAGGTTGCCCAGAGAAGCTGTGGATGTCCCATCATTGGAAATGTTCAAGACCATGTTGGATGGAGCTTTGAGCAGCTTGGTCTAGTGGAAGATGTCCTTGTTCATGGCAGGGTGGTTGGAACAAGATGATCTTTAAGGTCTCTTACAACACAAACCATTCTATGATTCTATGAATCTGTGTTACTTGGAGAAAAAGTTTGCAAAAGATAGAAAGTCCCTGACACAGAAAAATTTTGAATACTTTTAAGATGTTGAATATAGACAAACTGAATTAGGGGCTGATTTTAAAATCTTTGTTGATGAAAACTTGTATTTTTGAATGGAATAGAATGAAAGCTGAATGTATCCTGGGAAAATTAGAAAAGGAAAGGAAACTTCTCAAAAAAAAAATTAGGAAACTGAAACTGATAACTGAGAAAGAAAAAATCATATTTCATAAAGAGGAAAAGGCAGTGGCTTTTCTTTAGGTTAGCTGACTACAACCAGAATGCAAGGGGAAATGCCTGGCCTTCATTCTAGAAATTGTTTCTGAGATTGCAAGTGCTTTTTTAGAGCTGAAGCCAGTGTGATAAAGTGCTGTTCTTTCACCAGAAAGAATGTTTGCTTACTATTTCATCATCCCCTGGAGGCACAGAGAAAGAAAATAAGCACATCAGTTGTCATTATGACAGGATAAAAATGGAGCCATCATATTTCAATAACACAATGCAATGAGCAGCCCCATCGAGTGATGAATTATGGACTCTCTCTTTCACACTCAACTATAAGTTAATATTATCTCCCCAGGATAATTAGAGTGAAGTTCAATTACTGACCCTGAATTACCGTGTGGGCCACTCCATGGGTTCTGACACAGCGTTTTACACATTTATCTTTTCACCTAATGCGCTAAATCTGCATTGCTCAGGTGATTAATCATACTGGGTCCCATCTAGCTCACACTATTCTTCTTGTATGGATTGGCTGGTCCCTGGAGTCCCCTTGAGCACAATATAAGAAGGTCTATTATGCTGTGTTTTTCTTCCAATTTGTGTTCTTCCTTGTGTTTCGAGACTGTGGTCACTTCTGATGTTTGCCAAAAAAACCTCATTGTAAAAATGCAACACTTTCAGATGGGGAATTACCCACCTCCTTGCCAACAAGGAGACAGATAACTCAGTCAGTGCAGGTAAAACATACCTATAAAACTCCAGTTGAAACAGATAGGTCCCTTTATTTCTGTGTGTAAAGATGAAAGAAGAAAAATTCACAATATGGGTCTGGAGGCATTGATCAATTTCCTGCAAGCTGTGTTATTTCTTTCCCTTGTGAAGAACAAATTCTACCCTTGATCTACTTACTCAAAATAAATCCCTTGCTAATTTTTCATATGTCTTTTTAGGGCTGTGTATGAGTAACCTCAAATATCACTCATTAAAAAAAGAAAAAAGCCCAAGTTTTTATTTATAGTGCAAATTATATAAACAAACCTCTAGATTCAGAACCCTTAGCACAGCTTATTACAATTATGTTTTCATCAGCCCAGTATCTTGCTAAATATACATTGGTGATTTGAGAAAGCGAGATAATTCCACCTCACTTAAAGAAAACCCTGGTTTACTCCAGGAGCAGTCTCAGTGAAATGAAGGAAAAGGGATTAAAAGAGAGTCAGAGGACCTAGATAATCAGCTATCTAAAGGATAGAGATTGAGGTCATATGCTGGGAGGAACAAAAGAGAATGAGATCCCCTTTTATGTCAGCAACCAAAATACTTAAATCTCAGGTTGCAGGGCATTGAAGTAAGTTGTAATTCCCTTACCCACAGGCCAGAGAAATGTGTAGCAAGAGAAACAAGAGGCAGGGAACAATTTGAGCAAGTGACTACACAAAACATGCAGAGCAACACAATATCATGTAGCAAATTTGGGCTACAGCAAAAAAGTTATGCATCAAAACAGAACAGAGTAAGGAATAGAAGTAAACCTCAGAATGGTATCTAATTCCCACCTCTTCCCTGGATATAACCTCCCTGCACGAGATATCAATAATATGATGGCAGTGAATAACTGTTTGTTTCTAGCAAGCAATTTCATGTTAAGCTATAGCCAAATTTTTTAGAGAGGTTAAATTCTTGACTTAGTAGTGTTTTTCAACCTATCTATTTTTTTTAATTTGAATCAGTTTCAGACCAAGTTTTATAGACGTTTATGTTTTCTGAACTGATCTTTTGAGTTCTAATTCTGTCTGTCTGGGTCATAATTTCTACAAATATAATTTATTAAAAAAAACCCTCAAACAAAAAAACAACAACAATAACTGCTACAAAACTGTTTCTATACACAAAGGAAGAAAAATAGTAAGTCTAATGTCTGACAACTAACAATTAAGAGAAGAGCAGAAAAAAACCAGGGACTACCCAGTCTTCAGGAAAAAGATGGAAAGCAGGTAGAAGCAGAATAAAACTGAGGAGTGAATGAAACACTCATTCAGCCTTTCTGCTATGTGAATTGTACTTTTTCATTGGATGACCCATTTAAATTTACTCATTAAATCCTTAAAATACTATCCATACAAAACAATCAGAAATCAAAGCTAACAGTGTAGTCATAATTTTATTACTGAACTAGTACAGCTGTATACAGATATGTTACACCTGCTGAAGTTTGGTGAGTTTTGAAAAGAGGTGTGATGGAACATGCTGGCATGTTCTGAGTTTCACATTGATTTATTTTGTATTTATTTGTCTTTCAGGGTCAAAGCAAAGTTATGGGCCCTGAGTCCATAAAACTGTAACTGAAGCAGCCATAAAGGTGGTGTGGAGGAAGGAACGTGGTTTTCATATGAGCCAAATAACGGGCTGGTATTGTGGCAGGCTTTTCAGAGGAGGGCAAATACCTTCAATTCTCATCAGCAGTCATTCTAAATTACACTTGCAGCACAGAACAGTTGGAAACCTGACTCCTGTAACATGTTGGATATCTCTTGTGAGATTTGCAGTACTGGTAATAAAGTCCTGCACTTTGCCTTTCCCAGGTTATATATATACATATATATTCATCAAAATCCTTCCTGTTCCTTTTCTCCTTCCCCTTCTTGAGAGGAGTTGGCACTGTAATGCAGGGGAGGCTTTAATGACTCTCAAGTGATCTCAGAGTCTCTGGGTGTTGAGTGGCTTAAAGCTGACATTCCCCCAGTCCCTGTTCTGTGCCAAGGGCAGGTCAGAAAAGCAAAAGAAACTCTATCTAACAAAATGCAAACATCAACCTCTTTCCACCTTCAGGCTGTAATACAAGACCCTGTCTTCCTAATCACCTGGAGAAGCATAACCAGAGTAACATAACTATTTTAATTAGACTTTTTGGATGAGACTAATCCTTCCTTCAAGTAGAACAGAGAATGTTTTCCAAAAGTCCCATGAGGATCTGCACTTTTAATCCATCTGCATAACTCTGCCTTTCCTAAACTGTGCATTAGAAAAGCCTGTCATTTTTATTTATTTTTCCAACTATATGTAGCAGTCTTATCACAGAGCAGTCTAGATGATGTGCTTTAGCAAAATTACAACTATAAATGAAAATTTTTCAATAATTTGATATGTCACATAGATTTCAGCAGATGATCTTTTTGGAACTTAATATGCTTTGATGAGCTTCTCTTTTGATTTTCTTTTTCTGAACATAAATAACTATACTTGAGAATGTAAACCTTTTATCCCACTCTCCCTGATTTGTCACTTTTCTCCACTCAGAACAGCCCTCATTACTCTTTTAAACATACCACTTCCTTAAAAACCAGTCCAGGATTGGGCTTTACCTGTCAACAAGTTGAACTGTTCAAGAGCTACATCGTTAATTTCAACAGCCAGTAAAACATAGCAAAGAGCACCTCCTGACTGAGCCAAGCCTACAGAGCTCTGTCTTGGCTCACCTGACAACATTGTTACTATTTTAGTATTTACTATTTTAGACCATAGAGGTACTGGCTTGAGTCAGGCAACTGTGATGTGAGGAGTCACTCTGCAAACCCAGGCACAGGATGAGAGAGATTGCTAATTGGGTAAGTCTGGCCACCATCTGGCACTTGTAGTCTCTACCTAAACTCTCCAGATGCAGCTCTGAGCAGCTGTAAATAAAGACTTTCAGCAGTCAAAGGTAATTTATATTAGATTTTTTATTCTGTTAGTTAAAGTCCAGAGAATTTCGTGTGTCTGATAGCCTTCTGTGAGCCAGAAGGAGGAATATGGGGAGAAGGCAGAGGATGGCAGTTAAAACTATACTGCAGTTGTTTTCAAGACACTTGGATCCCTGTGCCAGCAGTTCAGTCACATTTTCAACACATACTTGTGAGAGCAGCTGTTGAACTTTGTCCAGCATGTGTTAGCATCTGAAAAACATACATAGGTTGTGTGTTGTCCCTCATGAGGTTCTCCCTCATCTTTTAAAAAAGACTGAAAATCCAGGATGCAAGTTATGTCATAGAGCTACTGATAATACTATGAAATGTAGTAATGAATCAATCCCTTTCTAAGGCTATAACTGTATCTTAATTTTCTTTTATTATCTGCTTTAACATATTTCCATATTACTATAGTATTCTTGCCATTTCATGGGTTTTTACACTGTACAGTATTCTTACATCTATCTCTACTTATTCTTCTCTCTGGAAATCCTCTCTCTGGGTTTTCTGTCTCTCTATTGTTTTTTTTTTTTTTTTATCATTCTTTTCCTTTCTCTTTTCCTCTTACCAATTTAACCTGCTTTATTTTCTTCTGCTCAGGCCTGCATGCTTACAAAAACTCTCCCACATTCAAGAGGCAGAAATTTTTCTACCACTTTATCTTTGAAACCAAACAAGCACAATCTGAAAAAGCCTCAGTATCCACTTAAAAGTGCACTGCCCACAGATGTCAAAGATTTTCTTACTCAGTTATCCCTCAATTGACATATTCAATGTTTTTCCCTTCCATGTTTTTTTTTTGTCTCTTTATTTTCTATCTAATACAGGCCTGTGTCCGTCCAAATCCACATCTACATTTCTGCTCTTCATTTACTTCAGACTTCAGTCAGTCTGTCCAGCTTTTACACCACGTAGGGATTGTAGTCTTTCCTAAGTCTCTAAAGCACGTGTTACTATGTTGATTGTATTAAAAAAAAAGCAAACTCCTTCCCTGTCAATAAGAAGAACAGCATGTGCTATAGCTCTTTAACTGAGCTCAAATTCTATCTCATAAATGGTCCCAAGGGTTTCTTTTAGTTCCATCCAGGGCCACTTGCTCAGCACATTTACTCCCTGAATCAATAATGCAATACCTGGGCCGGATAACAAAAAGTGGAATGCCACTTTTTTCTTTTTCTTCCCTCAGACTTTGATTATAACCAGAAACACTGATTAGATCTGTTTTATGAAACTTCATGTGACAACCAAATTAGACGTTTGGAACAATACCTGTCCCAAAGAAATGGCATGTGTAAGTATCAGGATTGCAGCTGAATTTCTCTGTGGAGAGAAAATTTCTGCATGAAAAAAAAATCTGGTTTATTTTAGAAAAATTTTGAAAGAAGTGAAAAGAAATGTCATATGCCCGGTTCCAACAGAAGTGATTTTGTGGTTATGGTATGCAACCCCACTGGAAGATTTCCATATAGCAATATTTTGTGGGGTGATAGCGGGAAGACTTCCCTTGGTCATTGAACAAAATCCATACTGAAATGGCTTTTACATAGATTTAGTACTGTCGTGCTCTCACTTTTGCAAGTTGTCATTAAAAGACAACTTATTTATAAACTAGAAAGCTTTTCTTCTTTCAGATCAATAATCTCATAAAATTATAAATAATACTATGAAGCATTTGTTGAAGCTTAGTTCCAAAGACTGTTGCAATATCTCTCATTTGGACCAGACTGACTGCACTGGCAGTAGACAGGAGAGATGTTCTCTTTCTCTGGGAGGGATTAATCTCTAGGTTTCTTACGATGATGCAGGCTGCTCTACAGACTGTTCTGAAATATGATGTGGAGGGAAAGGAATGCTGTGGCCTGAACTCTTTCCTGTGTCTTTTAAATGGCAACAACACCTTTTGGGTACAAAAATGAATGTATTTTCCACAACAGCAGCTACTGCAGCCCTCAGTAGTCCTCTCTTACATGCTGCTCCCTAAAGACACCCTAGTCCCATTTAGTGAAATTGATGTAATAATACCACATTGACAGATGTGTCAAATTCTAATTTTTAGGTAATTTTCTTTCTCTTACACATACTCACATATTAAAAAAAACCCCCAAACCCTGTACCAAACCTTCTCAATCATTTGCTGTCTTCTTTCTATAACACAACTTTGTGTGCCTGTACTTCCTAATGCACAAGAGTTAAAAGGATATCTTTTTAACATTCCTGTTTCCTCACATGTTAGCTTTATTACCAGAGGGATATTTATATTCCTTCTTTTGATGATAGTCCCTGGCACATCTTCAGTGAAATGTAAATAGTGAAATGTCTGATTCTTTAGAATCTTTGAAAACATCCAGGACAACTTCAGAAAGTCATTGCAATAAATGACTAGTTAAGAATTAAGAATGCTCCTACACTATCCATTTCTCAAACAATAGGTAGAAGAATTTCAGCTACTCAGAATTTTTTTATTTTTTTTTTAGAATTCAGCTCTGAAGCTGTCTCAGGCTGGAGTCAATACTACAGCAATTTCAGGCACACATTTTTAAAGGAACATTTATGTCATGATTGATTCTCTTGATTTTTTTATAACCAAGAACCAGCCAAAACATATTTGCTTACAATACTGTGTATTTATTGGTGTCTGCAGTACAGTATATTTTATAGGGTTGGTTAATCCAGGAGAAAGGTTAGCCTAAGCTGACAAGACTGAAAGAAGTCATGAAAAAGAGACCAGGTAGTACAGGATTTCCAAATATTTATTAATGATTGATTGATCCTATGTAGACTACAGTTTAATGGACTTAGATCGTTAATTTATGCTTCAGTTTTCCTGAGGCTCTTCCTGGACAGTTCAAAACCTCGGCTAGTTTACATTGAATCATACGTTGCAGAAATTCAGGGTCTGAACTACTTGCTTAGAATTTCCTTCATTTTCTTGCAGTTGTAAAGTCTGAACTGTGAATTGATGAGCATTGTCGGAAATGAGTTCTGTGTTTCCTTTGAAAAGAAATACCACAAAGCATATAATTTACCATCAATTACGATATAGCAAAGATTGTCCAAGAAATTAACCTAAACAATCAAGTCATCCTTTGATATTATTTCAGTAGCTGACTGGCATTGTCACATTTCAGAAAAATTGAATTCAGCTTTATGAAACATATGTTTAAAAGTTGTACACTTTCAATAATTATGCTATAACATCCCTATTTTATGCAAAGCTAACTAGATATTGTCATATTAAAATAGCAAATCCAATTCATTGCTTATGAAACACATGTTTGAAAAAATAAAAGGCACACTTTAATTATTTCAAGAGTGTTCAGACTGGCTCACCAGCCTACTGAATATTGCATTTGTTTAAAACTCAATCATGCAAAATGAAGACTCGATTTGAAAAATTTTAATAAAGATAACCAGACTATCATTATATCATTTGAATGCTAATCGGTGCTTTCATTCAGTGGAGGGAGCAGCGATAGTGTCAACTTTGCTGGAGGCTCTTTATTTTGCAATAAAAACATTTACATTCTAATGATTTTATTAAAGCATAGTAGCTGTCAGCATCCCCAGATGACTCCCTGGCAAACTGTATCAGTTATCAACTCATATTGCCTTTATCAAAACCACCCAGTGGTGACTCTGGGCCTGCCACAATGAGATGTCTATTGCTCAGAGAGCTGGTATTTAATCATTTCTTCTTCAGTATTGTTCTGCTTACAGTGCATAAATAAGTGCTTCAAATAACCCCAGAGTGCTACTGACAATGAAACAAAGTATCAGTCCTATTTATCTTTCCCACATTCTTCAGAAACCTTCTTCTCCACTTCTTTTTTCCCCCCTTTTTTATTATTTTGTTGTTGTTGCAGGCACTTTTTTATTCACACTAACCTATCATCATTCAACAGCTCTGAATTTCTTCATGATGGGCAGTAGAACTCACAGATAGAGTCAAAGAAGGTGATATTTTTTGTGCTAGGAATTGATATAATGAGTACTGGAAACAACTGGATTAGAATTGATAGGAGGACTCTGAAGCAATGTTGACCTTAACAGAAAAACCTAAGGGGAAGGCAAAAAAGCAACCAAGCGTCAAGGTTGCCATTTTATATCTCAAACCAGAAATAATGTTCCTTATGGAGAGAGAGAGAAGGGGGAAAAGTGGTGGGGGTGGTAAGCAAAAGATTGTAAACCTCCTGGGCAGACCTCGTCAACATTCTGCTAAGGGATGCTAAATATAAACAGACGCATGCTATACATTGTCAGATTTCTTTTCCTGACCAAGCAGTGCTGATCTGAGGACAGCTCTCTTAATTGTGATAAAAGAGTGTCAGTTCCCAGCATGCATACACATCTGTTTCAAAAAAAAAAAATAAATTATTTCTCTGACTTTCATTCACTTTGTTTTTCACTCAGAGAACCAGCACAGATTACAGTGCTCTGAGGGTCCTTTATCAGCTTAGCCAACTAAAACCATCTCGATGTCACTGGTAAAATGGTAAAATGACTCTTAATTTGGTGGTAGTGAAGAGCTGTCCTTGGATTGCAGCTGACAAACTGCTTGGAATAATTTTTAAAACCTTCAGTAGAGATTAGCTGAAGATGTTCTGCTTTGGTGTTAGCCCAGCTTGCTCTGACAGATGGCAGAGTGACAGTATACTAGGTGGGAGCTTTCAAGTTCAGTGTCCTAACATTTGACTTTCTGCTCTAACTGCTGAACATCAGTTCTGATCCACTGGGATGTTTTTCTTGCAGAAATGTCATCACATCCTTTTTGTTTATGGCAGCTGTCCATCTACCTAGTCATATTATCCATTCTCAACTAAAGTGTTTAGTATCAACATCAAAATGCACCATGCAAATCAATAACATATTGTTGTAATTACATTTCTTGGGCTGGAAAATCAAATACTGTTTTCAGTGTTTGGCTGAAATGGCATAAATATGCAAAGTCTATTGCTTGGCTAGTCTAATGGTAGCAGATCTATCTTAAATCTAGATCCAGATTTTGTTTCTGACTCTGCTTCTGATTTGCTCTGCAGCCTTCAGCAAATCACATTGCCTCCATCTGTAAAAGCAGACGATAACTGATCAAAGGCATCATCTCTGACTGGTGCGTGTAATTGCAGCCTAAAATGGGGACAGATCTTGAAAAGACACTTAGAGACAGCAAGGAGAAGAGTCAGCAGTGCTAATGCCTGAATGAGGGATGGATATGACATTTAGACTGGCTCATGAGCGTATTTGGGGACACTGTCCAGGCTGGGTATATTTTGTGCTTGAAGAAAGTGTGATTTTGGCCTCTACTCATGTTCCTCCAATCTCACTCAATTTCCACATTCTCTTGTGAGGTTTTAAGATCTGAAGAGGATTTTGAAACTTTGAAATGTTCTGCTTCTACTCCAAATGTTTTCCTGTTTTCATAATGTTGAGAGTTACCTTATTTTCTTAATCTAAAAAAGCACCATCCAGGTCAACAAACATACACCTGCAGTCAGAAAAGGGAGAGAAACAAACGCCTCCTTTTAAATGTACTTCACATTTTTCCCATCTGATCTTGGTACAAGGCTCAGGGCTTCCATTTGACCCTGTCCTGCTCACTTTAGACTGAAGCGCTGTTGACCTGACCTCTTTGATATATCAATGTTGACAAACATGCAGTCTGACAAACAAGGTCCTGATCAGAGTCTTTCAGACACAGCAGCGGTACTTCAAACACCCTTCAAGCTGCTGTTCAGATGACGATCCTGCCAGAACACGTTTAATTTTTTTATAAGGTGGAGAGTGTACCAACAGTTTAGAAATAAATCCTCAAAAAATAGAATTAAGATTTTATCAAAATGCGTTTATTATTGTTTTTCCAAGTGCAGCTTTGAAATGTTATTTCAGCTGTAGCTTTACAAAGTAGCACATTTATCGGTATTGAACATAAGTGGTTTTATAATGTTGGATGAAAGATATTGAGGAGTTGACTAAGAATGCACTACCAAGCTAAACACCATTTTTACATAAATGTCATTCCTTTCATTAATTATCTTTTTGTATAAAAATTCCCATTTCTTATTTTCAGTACATACATGCATTTCTTTTGACAGAAGAAAAAGCCTTATATAAACTAGCTATTTGTTAGTTTCATGGGCAGAAGAAACTGCTGCTTTCAATTATTTAAAAGAAAGGAATTAAGGAAACTGGATTGCTCAAATTGGATCTGCAAATTAATTTTCCAATGTAGATATTATTTGATGGGGAATTTTCATGTATTTTAAAAAATTAGATTTGTGAAATTATATTTGAAAAAAACATGCCTGGGATAAGCATTTTCTTCACCAGTTTAAGTGTGCATAAAATTATCTATGTAGTAACCTTTGTTTCTAAATATGTAATTTTAACCAAAGTTGCTGCAGGTTGTGTTCCAGTGAATTTTTGATTAGTGTACTTTCAAGGCAGATGTAAAATGCTGCAATTTGTTATTACTCAATGAAGCTCAGACAATCAAGAATTGATATAAATTTATGTCAGTTACATAGAAAGCAGGCCAAGAGAATTCTAAATTTGGCAGTGTGTACAACTCTTCCAATAATAACTTGGACCGTCCAAGAGAACTGCATCCTTCTAAAATGGATCATGCTTCAGACTACAAGAAGATGTAAGCTACAGACTTCAAAAGATGTGATAGAATCTGACCTCTTACTGTGAAACACAATAATTGTTTTTCATTTCTTTCTCTAACATGCATTTATGGAAGAGAAAAGCTATAAGGGGTCTTTCACCATTTTTACATTACTGACAAAGTTCCTCCTTTTGTGCAGTGGCTGGAAGGATGGAAGAAATTCCAGAAACTGTATTATCTATTTAGGGATAAACACTCAAGAAAACACAGTTTTCTTTGAAGAATAGCAACCTGTGGCAGAAAAGACTGATCTCTCACCTCCTTTCTACTTTCATTACTACATCACACTGTGGTCAGAGAGATCCTTAGGATGGAGAAGAGGGCCTGCAAAGAAAAACCCATTGCTACTCTGTCTCACACTAACTGAGCAAACCTGACAACTACAGGGAGTAGAGTCAGGAGACAGGTGAACAGTGAGATGAAGTGATGCCTCATTCAAGGGATGCCAAAAGTGACTCTTTTAAGAGAAGTACCAAGCAGGCTCCAGAACTTTATCTCCAAAGCCTGTTGTATTTTACACTATCTGGTGACAATTTATTGCTTGCAACACTGAGAAGTTCCACAACCATACAAGCCACACCTGGATGGGGAAAATATGGAGGGACAACACCTATCAAGTGAACATCACAGATATCAGAGCCTTTCTGTGCAGTTTCAGAGCAAAATATGAATGATAACACTGTAATTGTACAATCTAAAAAACTATAACAATATGAATTCTTTATATCTTTCTTCCCTGATTTATGAAATGACCAGAAAGACATCATTGAAGAACAAGAATAAGTAGTGGTAATCTCTTGTCTCTTTTCTATTACTTTCTGTTATTTTGATATTTGCTGCTGCAGACATTGTATCAACAGCAACAAAATAAAACAAAACATCAATGGGTTTTTAATATTTTATTTTACTTAATAAAAAGCAGTATAATTCAAAGCAATAACTTTAGTGATGTTAACACCATCACATGATCTACTGGGATCTTTTTCTCATTTTGACTACTTTTGATCTGTCAAAAGTACTTTTAATTTCCACTACAAATAGAAATGTTTCCAGATGTACACAAGAAACACATGTGTAAACCTAGAGAGTTTTGTTTACTTATGAAAAAAATGGGTTGGTCTTAAAATTGATGTGATAATAAATAAATGGCATTCATTCAAAAGTAAATATACATGTATTCATCTCTAACATTTTTGAGACTGCTTGACACCAGAGACATTGCTAAAAACCATACCACACTGAGATAGCTATAGAAAAATCTGAAAACTCTTAGTTTCTCAAAATTTGTTTCTATACAAATTATCCATAGATATACATTATCCATATATTAGAAATTAATCAACAAAATAAAGAACCGTGAGTAATTAATTTCTTTCTTTCTGTAGGCAGCAACCAAAGTTGTGTCATGCTCAATAATGGGTCTTAGCAGGGTTTTGTGTACTTTAGATAAAGAGCTGTGAAAACTGTGTGTACTGTTGCTCACCTGAAAAAGCATGAAATCAGCACATGGCCTCTTATCTTCTCTGTGTAAATTCTTCTCAGACTTTACTTGCTTTTGAGTGTCTCTCAATATCTCTCATTTAACAGAGAAACTCTCTTTTACAGAATCTCTGAAAACTACGTCAACATGAAAACAGGTTGTCGTCTCTCTGAGGGTAAGGAGGGGATTACTGGAGCCAGCATACTGTTTGAGCAGATTTTTAGCAAATGATGTAGATTTATTAAAGTGAAATAATTGATGGAAATATATTAATTTCACAGCTTTTACATAGAAAATAAAAAATTGCTATTTTTCTCTCTTGATGTTCAATGAGATAAAGTGAGCACTTTTTAAAGCTTTTTGCTCTATTTCACTGAAATAGATTATTAAATTTATTTTAATATTATAAAATGTATATACTGGTATTCATCTCTGTATATTTTATATGTACATTTGGTCTATATATTTAATATTCAAATGAAAAAGAAAATTTTATCAAAGGAAATATTTCAATGTTGGCAATCACGCTTCAGAGAAAATTTTGATTATGTAAAAACTTTTGGAATGTCACATTTTTGTTCCATTTGGCATGAAGTCCCTTAAAATGTTGCAAATCAATTAAGTTCTAAAATTACGTAAAATTTGAAAAAAAAAAAAAGATTTTTACTTTTGTACATCCAGGTAAATGTCATCTCCTCTCAGGTTATATCCTACTCATTCTATTCATGCAATGTGGTCTCACTGAAGTGAAGTAGCTATGGAGGATGGATAAAAATTGTCCTGTCCCCAAGTGCTTGCCATTTGCTAGATGGAATTATTTTCATTAGCTGTACAAAGGACTGCCTTTTAGATCATAAAACCATGCCTTACAAAGAGTGGACTGGAATAGTGGCTGTGACAGGGGTGGTATTCATCACTTCTGTCTTCATTTGGGACACACAGAACAAGCAATGGCACAGTTTGAGGCTATGTCCCCTTTCCTGAGATTCTGCCCGTGACAGCAGAGGAATTCCCCTGATAAGCAGAGAAGAGGATGTGCCAATGAGCACTAGTGCCATGACAAAACACTTTCTGAAGCAAAATTTCCCCCTATGAGGATGGATGCTGTTGAGCATGGTGAGGATAACATGATGTAGATTGCACAGGGAACAATACCATGTCCAAGTGGAGTAATTATGTAAAAAGTTGTAAGAGGCTTTCAGCAACATATAGTAAACGAAGGGATAAATTAAACTACTGACACTTAAGAATTTGTTTCTTTTCTTGTGCTCCGGGAATCTACATATGAAAAGATCTGGGGGATGGTATACCGGGATCTATCTCAAAAATGATTTTTTTAAAGCAATTATCAAAACGTCTTGTTCCACTTAAGACCTGACATTAATTTTAACTTAGTTCTGAATGAGGTTAATGAGACTATATATATATTATTTGGGGACCTGTTTGAACATTATAATGGGCCATTTTTTTGTAATGTTCTTCTAATGTTCCTAGAGGAAAAAAAAATCCTCCAGAAACTGGTTTAAAATAAGTTCAAAATTTTTATAAAATAAAAATTAATGCTATTTTTATGGCAATTAATTTCTAAAAAAATTGTTCTGAAGAGTTTTGAACAAATTTACAAATATTTCCAGAAAGCTAGTGATTTGAATCACATCCATCTTTTTCTGCTCACCCTGAGTTTTCATGATCAGATTTTTTTAGCATGGTCAGATATGCCTTAGAAAGGCATAGCATGACACTCTAAACACATATAATCTAAATGCTGCTCTTCCACTTGAACTAATGATGTACACGACTCTAGAAAACAAAGAATATTCATTTGCAATAAATCAAAAACCACTGCACTTTATATAATTGCACATAAAATATATTAAGAGAAGCTATTAAGGTTGCAAAGTCAAGCATTCAAAAATTTGAAAACCCCAGAATTAAAATTGCTCATGCAACCTTAATTTACTCTGTCAGTGTATGCATTATTATGAAGATATCAATAATATAATCACATTCCTTTTTCTTTTTT
>VXBB01020090.1:70267-94029 GCA_013399915.1 Illadopsis cleaveri | reverse complement strand
TTTTTTTTTTTTTTTTACCTACAGTAACTTTACCTCATAAAATGGATAATATTTTCTTACAAATAACTATTCACTATCCTCTATTCCCATCATCATTCAGTGTTTGGTCTTTGGGACATATATATTTATTCAAGGCTCTTCTGAAAATGCAATGGTGAGCATCCTTCATAGCTTATCTATAGTGCTGATCATTCACTTATACTTAACAAACAAGAGAATTTATGCCCCTGCAAAAACAACTGGGTTGGAATGAAATTCATGTCAATAATACTTCCAAAATAGATTCTGAATTTGAGAGGCCTGTTGTCTGAATTATACTATTTTTCCAAAGACACTTGAATTAGATAGCATTTGGTGAGTGAAAAGATTTTTTTTATTCGCTGCACTTGTAGCTGTGAATTCTCATTGTTTATGCCAAACAAGTTCTTGGACCTCTAATCATCCAACCAAGAACCAGAAGAACACACATATAGTGATCTCATGAAAAAGGCTTTTCTTGGCCAGGAGAACATAGAACTTCTACAGCATATTCTGAAGACAGGATTTGAATCCTGACAGTGTCAGCCTGCTTGATTCAATGGAGTTTTACGTTAATCAGTTCACCCTGAAGGTGATACCCATGTATGCTCAGCTGCATAGCCCTTCAGTATATTACATTTAGCTGAGTACAAGGGGAGCTGCAGCACCTAGTTCACATGTAGACACCTACATTTATCTGTCTTAATCCACAAATTGAAATCCACTCCAGTTTTCTTGCATAGTCCTAGCCATGAGAGTGTTCTGATTCCTTCTTCCCTTAACTTCTCTTTCTTTACTTTCCCTACATATCTTCCAACTTCTACAATCAAATATGCTTTTCTAACCCTAAGGTAGATTTCTGAACAGGATATTACAGAATCACAGAATCACAGAATTAACTAGGTTGGAAAGGACCTTTGAGATCATCTAATCCAACCTATGACCTAACACCTGTTGACCAACTAGACTAAGTGCCACCTATAGTCTATTTTATATTTTTAAATTGCCACCTATAGTCTATTTTATATTTTTAAATTAATTATGTTAATCAACAAAGCTTACGTTATTAGAAAACAATGACTGCTAAAGTAGCTCACTTTTCCCTGTAAATGCCTGAAATCTTTTCCTTGTTGCTGGCAGCACTTCCCATTTAACTCCTTTGCCCTTAGCTGAATTTCACCCTTATAAAGGCCTAGACACATTTTGTCTTTGTCTTTCTGAGATTCTCTGCGAATGCCTTTCAGTTTTCCTCTGGGATCCTTCTCCACCCTTCCATTGACTTGTTCATGCTTCTCTCTTATTTCTCATAATTTTCAATTTGTAACACTTCCCTGTTCTTTTGACTAAAAGAACTCTTCGACCCACTTGAATCAATCAGTTGTCCCCTTCCTCGTGTCACCCTGCCAGTTCTTGTGTTCTAACAGTCCACCACTACCTTTGTTCAGAAGCCAGTCCAAAGACAGACATAGTCGAAACTGTCCCAGATTATATTCCTCTTGCAGTGACAATTAAAAACAAAAGGTTTCTGGGGTTTTATATCTTAGGATATAAAGGATGAGCTAATGGGGAAACAAGGAGCAATAATGGTCACCTATATGTGGACAAAGAGCAGGACTAAACTCCATCTCCATGCTAGATGGCTTTGCAGATGACAAACCTGACCCAGTCTGCAGCAGCCTAAAGTTACAATTTCAGGAAAAGTCCTGCTTATCCATTGGCATAGATGAGCATGCCCAGATTACCATGGAGATATGTGTTTTTCACCAGACTAAAAATAAATCTTTATCCTGGTCATTTTCAAGGAAGATTTTCAAAAGGAAACCAATGCCATGCACTATGTTCCTACCATTATCCTTCCCCCAAGTCTTATAGGATATACATTTTCTTGTCTAAAACAGGTTCACATTTTAGAATATTTCTGGAATAGCATAATGGTTACGGCTGAAATTTTGCAAAGAAATTTAACTTTACTTATCCCATTAGGGAAATATATTTCATCCCTGATAGCACAATAAAGTTACTTACATGCGATGCTTTTTTCATAGATGTCCAGTAATTTTTCATAATATGCAGTACTGTCCACCCCAGTCATAATTACTAAACTTCAGTGTATATTCTCGGCTAACAGGTAAATTAAAGCTAATTAAAATTGCCATCACTGTTCCACTCCCTGCTAAAGGTCTGTTCCTATATCTTCTAAAATCATTTACTCTGAGGGCTTTAGCTCATGGTCTTACATGTTCAAAAATCTTCCATCCAGTAGACAATGAAAACAGGGATGTGGGCTGAACTCTGATCTACCTCTCTGATTTAAAACTGTAAACCCAGAGGCATTAAAAGCAAGTTAATACTTGTTGGAAAAAAAATTGCAAATGTGTTTAAAAGGTAATTAGTGAATAATTCCTTTAGTTACTTTGCTCTCTTCCTTTCTCATTGAACTTGACCCTGTTGTCTATAGGAAGCATTATAAATTTTGAAAGTCTCTCATGAATTGGACATTTTAATGAACTACTCACAGCAGTCACCTGTCAGTGGGCAGTTTATTGGAGAGAGTGAGTGAAAATTTATATCTCTGCACAATATGTAACACTACTTTTCACAGGGACCAGGGCTAATTTAACTCTGCTGTTTTCTGAATTAACAAGGCTTGTCTTCAAACCTTTCGACATAGGAGCATTCTGTTCTGTTATTATTTTAGTGCTTGCCTTCCCACCCTCCCTCAGGACGTGCATTATTTAATCCATCTGGAGCCTTAGTAACCAAGTTCCCCTGCTCTCCCTGACCCCAGTGATTTATGTTTCATACTTCATGTTGTGGTTGGTCTTTTACCACTTATGTTCTCTCTCCTTATCCTGGTCAATCTTTTTTTTATTTTCTCTCTCCCTCTGCCCCCCTGCCTCTGCCCCCCTCCCCCTGCCCTTTTTATATTTTCCTTTTTTTTTTCTTTAGGAGGAAGGATAAATATTTGACAAGTGGACTGTTTGTCATGCAAACCCTAACACAGTTACAGTTAGGGAGGGGAATAATTCAATCTGCCAAGAGTTAAATGCTGATAGATCATTGGATGTTGCTAGGCCAGGGGTTGTGCCACTCATAATTTTTCCCACTGATACAACTATTTTATGGAATATGACATACATCTTTAGGTGTTAAATCATCCCTAGAATAATTTGTCTGTCAGGAATCAAAGTGAAAGGAAATAAAATCGCCAGAGCGCAGAGTTGTATTGCTAAATCTCATATTCCACAGAGGCTCATGCTTGCACTTTAACGTGTGGTGGTATCTGTGTCTTTAAATAAAAACAACACACACAGAGAGGGAAGAAAATCATGAAGGAAGCTGGGGTGGGGAGGCATTTGCATTGTGAATGTTGGATTCACAATCAGTCTTCCTTTGCTCTGTACCTTCCTTACTCCCCGTTCCTCATATCCTTCTTATCAGATTTCATGTTTAATGCCCAGCCTGAACTCCCCGTCCTACACCCACAAATCTGACTGAATACAATAGCACTGATAAAACGGAAGCAAATTTCTTCTATTAGTGACTGACAGCAATTTGAACAAAATGAAGTTGTACCATGATATCGTTATATATACAAGGTGCAAATAACCTAGTTTGAATAATCACAGCCTCTGTCCTTTTAAATGATTTTTCTCTCCCATTTAGAGGGAGGCCTTTGATGTGATAATATTAATTCCCTCTGTGCTTGGAGGAAGGGAAAAAAAAACCTAGGAGAAGCGGAAATTAAATGAGTAATGCAATGTCAGTCAATCTTTTAAACCAGGGCCTTATTAACAGCTAATCATTTTGTCATTTTGTCGCTCAAAGTAATGAATTTGATAGGAGGAGAAGGGAATGTTTTATGTTTATTTTTATTAGTTTTAAACAGAAACAGTTGTGGAAATATTATATTATCAAGACTTGCAGCATTTAAGTGGTTTCTGTTCAGCATATCGCTATTTTTCTTCTCTGCCAGTATCTGATTGCCATAATTTTGAATAATCTGCTTGTCTTTCAGAAAAAAATTGAAAAGGATATTCATCTCAGGCATAGCACAAGGTTCTATCATTGGAGATGCATTAGGCTTTTGTTAGGTATTTCTTTACATTCTATTTATTCCGAAGTATCTAAGTAATTAATCGCTAGAAGGAAAGTAATGCAGCTGAAAGGAAAGGTATATGTTTCTCAGCTGCCAGCATCTGAAGACCAGAAAAATTACAGGGGAAAGACCATGAATAACTTTCTGTTTCTAAAAGTGTAATGCATGGTTTTGTTTTCTTTTAAAATTCTATAGGCTACAGCTACACACAAAACACCAACTAATAAAACGCATTAAATATTTGTTGCTGGGAATAGATTCTCTATTTGATGTCCCTGTAGCATTCTCCTTTGAAATGGCAGGGGTGACCTCTGAATTGGGACTCCAGAGGACTCTCATATTAAGTACTTTGAATGTGGTGCCATTATAAGGTTTGATCTAATGTTGATGGCAGTTTTCCACCAGCAAAACCTGCAATACTGGGCACAAAAAGAATACAAGTATCCACAGCCTCCTATGGGGTTGCAGGTTATGGGTTACCTCAATGTTGTCCTTCACATACTTCCATTACATTTATGTATTTATTTATTTTATATTTTCTTAGTATTTATTAGCTTATTTCACACTTACATTTTAATGGCTGAAGAATGGATCTTGACTCTGGAGAAGTACAGAAAAAAAAATAGTCCCTGATCTCCTGCTCAAGGCCAGCCTTCATTTACTGTGAGTTATGTTAGCAAGCAAATACCTGGTAACCTAGTGATACATCTCGTGATTTACTTACTCATTGACTGAAAAGTAATTGAGTGAGTTAGACTACACATGAAAATACGTCTGTAATATTTGCATAGGTTCCATTTATTTGGGGTTTTTTTCAAACACGAATGTTTGGAAATTCTCTTCACCAGGATGGAAGCATTTACTATGTTGGGAGACATATATGAAGGTGGATAAAGCAAACACTCCTTAAAGCCAAAACAGGAAATGCTGCTCTAGTCAAATTATAAGAACAAACCCAACTTCCAGACAGTTTAAAAAGTGAGGGAATGCACCATCTTTTGAAAGTCACCAATGGCAGGAAAAAAGATGTCCTACTAGCTGCAACCTCAAGTTACAGAAATAAAGTAGGAACAAAGTGATTTGTACAAAACACTGAGCCCAAGGTTAAGGCTGTCTCCTGCTTGAGTCCTGGAGTCTTTGTTTGTTCTCTGCTCTAAGAATTCAGACATATCTATGAGTTTAATTAATAGATACATAATAACTGTAATTGTCATCATACCCAGCCAACCTGTGGCAAACTAGCTAAAGAATTGTTGAAAGAAACCCACATGAAACTGTTAGATCTCACACTCTTGGTGCTCTAGGAGTACACACAGGGTTCCCAAAAGTCAGCTGTCATACATAAGTTTGGATAAGCTCTATTAATGAAACTTTGTGTTGGAGTCCAAAGCATGGCATAGTATTTGAGCCACTACACTCTATGCCTTGGAAGGCTGACGTGAAACAGAGACTGGACAGAGCTAGAGAATGAAGTAGGTATTTATTGGTGTAGCCTTTAAGGATACACCTTAGGCAAGACAAGAGCATGACCAGGGCTACACCCAAGGTGGACTTAGAATGGTCACAAAAAAATGACTGACCGGTCATGAGGTCTTACACTTTTATAAGTTTTGGTCTATTTGCATATTGGGGTTTAATTGTCCAATTACAGCTTCAGGTTATGAGGTCCCACCCTTCTTGTTTCTCTTTTCAGTCCATCGTTGTTTGTGCTTTTGGGCCTGAAAGTTGTCCTTAGTCAGCAGGAAAATGATTTGTTCTGTCTACCTACTCTGTGAAGAGAGCTTCCTAGCACTTAATATGAGCTTCAGATCTACACCCCTAGGCAACACCGAATCTGAAAAACATGAAAGCTGAAACTTAAGGCATCACAATTCCAGCTCTCTGGGTCAGATGATATTCTTGTTGTCTTGTTTCAGAGCTATAAAAAACAGGAAGGGGAATATGAAATACACTTATCAGTGTAGGGATTTTAAATATATTCGGTGACTGTAAACCATTCCCATATGGCAATGACTCTGCTTTTTTTTAGTGAAGGTATTATTCAGGAGTCTGTGCTAATTGATGAGTCTTCCTTTTCATTATCTTTACATATCTAGGTATCCTTTGTGCTATAGAACAAATGCCCTTGTGGGAACTGATTGTTGTCATTAGTCTGTTGATTCAGTTGATTGCTGCTTTAGGCTGTTCATTTAGTCTCTGCTCTCCTCAGAGAAGCTTGTCCAGAGAGTCTCATAATGCAGTTTCTCTTCAGAAGAGAAAAACCTTCAAAGGATTACCAGAGACATTATTTCCTTTCTGATTGTACAGAGCAAAGACATCAAAGAAATAGCTGGATCCATAATCTACAGCATATTCAGAAAATACATAAACTTTGCAAATTTCTCTATAATTAGTTGGAAACAACATTCTGTTATTGAAGACAGAAAAAGCAGTTCCAGAATCACAGAAAAAATTTAGATTGCAAAGGACCTCTGGAGGTTGCCTAAAGGTCAACGTGGATCATGTGGCTCAGAGATCTGTCCAGCCAAATTCTGTGGATGGAGGCTCCACAGTGTCATTAGTCACTCACCAGTCCAACCCTTAAGACTGAATTCAAATTTTCAGCAGCTGAAACCAAACAATAAATTGATAATGATTTTTTTTCATTAATTAAATTTTTCTAAAAAACTATTTTTTAATCAACAAGTATTTTCAGACCCAAGTGTTTCTGATAAACTTGATCTACATTTTGAACATTTATATTTCAATTTTATGGAGTAATCAGAAGAGTCCACTTTTTCATTGATTTAAAACGTTTCTGGTGAAAAGAAACTTTAGCTATCCTTCTGGCATAAGAGAAGGGCAAAGTTACCACCCGACTATGAAAAGACATATATGAAATATTGTAGAAATTCAACTTGAATTTGGGATAAAGTCACTTGAAGTATGAAATGTTTCTCAGCTAAGGCAATCCACATTTTTCTCTTGAATATTGTCTTACTATATACACATTCTCCATTTGCTCTTAGGAAATCACATATCTTAATACAAATTAAAAATTGTGCATTTGCTGCAAATATTCAATGCATTCTTATGAATAGAGCCAGTTTACTACACTTGAAAATTCTGTCTCTGCAAATAAGGAGTCATCATTAAAAATGCTATTACAAACAAAATATGAAATACGAGGGATCATGAAGTATAAAATTCTGTACTGATTTACACATTTCTCTGTTCTTCACAATAAAGCTTATTTTTGGGGTTTTTTTTTCCAAAATATTGTGTCTCAGAACCACAAGGTTCTGTCATATTCTTGCCCTAATCACTTCCTTACATTTAAAGATGGCTGAACTCATCACTGCATAGAAATTTGACTTGAAAATTTTCTAGTCAGGAGACAAAGATTTAAAAAACTGAGGACAGCAACTGGAACACATTTATTTGTATACTTAAAATTGCAGATTTCTATAATTAATAATAAAAGCCATCTGCAGAAAAGAACCTGGGGATCCTGCTTGACCAAAAGTTGGATATGAGTCAGCAGTGTGTTCTGGGGTGTGTCAGGCACAGCATCACCAGCTAGTCAAGGGAGAGGATTGCCCTGCTCCAGTTTTGCACTAGTGCAGCCTCTCCCCGAGTGCTGGGGGCAGTTTTGGGCACCACAATACAAGAAAGATATTAAACTGTTAGAGAATGTCCAAATGAGGGCAATGAAGATGGTGAAGGGCCTTGAGGGGAAGTTGAATGGGAAGCAGCTGAGGTCACTTGGTCTGTTCAGCCTGGAGGAGACTGAGGGGAGACCTCATTGCAGTCTGCAACTTCCTCACTAACAGAAAGAGGAGGGACAGGCACTGATCTGATCTCTGTGGTGACCAGTGACAGGACCTGAGGAAGGTTGTGTCAGGAGAGGTATAGGTTGGATATCAGGAACAGGTTCTTCACTCAGAGAGTGGCTGGACACTGGAACAGGCTGCCCAGGGGAGTGGTCACAGCACCAAGCCTGACAGAATCCAAGAAATGCTTGGACAGTGCTCTCAGGCACAGGGTGTGGCTCTTGGGGTATCCTGTGCAGGGCCAGGAGTTGGACTCCATAATCCTTGTGGGTCCCTTCCAAGTCATCTGATTCTGTGATTCTATGATTTGTCCAAACGTGCACACACTTTCACTACATTACTTCATAATTTTATATTTTTAAGCTATTTCTGGTCTACACTTGTATATCGTTTTGCTTCTTTTTGATTCTTTAAGATTTTCCATCTCAAAGAGAGGAAGGAGCATCTTTTACAGAATACAATGTTATTTACTAATGATACACATTTTTCATAAAATTCTTATAATCTTCTCTGTGTGTATCAATACCAATACAGTTTTCAATATTAATATTCATTTAAATATAAAGAGCAAAGTGTATGTGTAAAGAATGTAATCTGTGAGCAACAATATACACTTATGAGAACATTAGAGGTGGAAAACTCTTCAGAGCATGTGCAGGGATAAAAGCTGATATAGTTGAAGGGATAGTATTGAAATTTTTTTTTTTAATATGGAAATGCACCATCATTTTTACTAATTTATTGAAGAATTATGATCTGAATAACTTGTACTAAAACCAGCCACAATATATTTGGCAGACAGAATTGAAAAAAAATTGTAGAGAACTAGGGCTTTAATGTAGGATATAATATTTATCTCACTTCCTGAGCCATAGTGTCAATAATGTGTGAAACAAAACATCACCAAAATTTCTAGGCCAAGATTTTTTAAAATAGGAGCTTAAATTTAGATCCTTAAAGTCTACCCCTAAATACACAAAAAAAGAGATCTGTTTCATTTGAAAAAAAATTGAGCTCACAAAACCTTTAATCTCAACAAGTGGTTTTTGATACTCTGCAGTTCTGAAAATCAGGCCATTTCTTTATATGACTGAATATCGGTTTTAGGAACTTACATTCAGGTTTTGAAAATCTTAGTTATTGATTCAAGTTTGTTTCTCATCGAAATCAATATGACTTTTGTCTCTGTTTTAAATATCAGTAGGAGTATATACTTTCCTGAAATATAAATCTATTCACAGCAACATAATATATAGAAAGCCTGTGCAAATTCCAAGTCATGCTTATTGTCTTGTGGGCATGAAATACAGACGCTGATAAATCGTAAAACCAATTGGGTTTTCTCCTGGACACATTTTAAATGCCCAAAAGATAAAATATATATTAAAAAAAGACAAAATATAGAGTACTTTGTAATTTTTTTCCTAATACTCTGAATAAATAATATTACATGGAAAGCCATAGAATGCCCCCAATATAATAGAGAATAATATTTCAAAATCCATACTCCCTGAATATACATTGTTTACTCATTCAGATCATCATCATGGATGACTTTCTGTAGAGTTACGAGAAGAAAAATATTTTTTCCCGTATTTCAAAAAATACTAACATTTTCAAGGCATGGAGTTTAATAAAATATGTCATGCAAAATGTCCCCACACTGTTTCCAACAAAATCAGATCCTAAAGATTCTAATTTAGGAAAGAAAAGATCTGAGGAATCATAATGGCTACACATATAAGTTGTTTAAAAGCAGCCCCTCTATTTTGAGAAATATATTTATTCTACAGAGTAGAATTTATATATCATGTTGTTTTTTCTTTGTTCTGTAAAAAATGTCATCATGAATTGAGGAGTGAGAAGTGAAAACAAACTAGAGTTATTTTATATATTCCAGGTATATCTTCTCCATGCTCAGACCTTTACCTGTGTTATTCTCTGGCAAACAGGAGGGAGGGACTCATACCTGTCTTAATCAAATGCTTTGAAGACCCCGAGAATCAGATTGCAACTTTTTCCTTGAGAATCGTTTTTGGAAACACAGGTGCTTAAAATTCCCTTTTGCACCTCTGTCATGTTCAAGAGACTCAGCTTTGTAGTTTGAGGAGTTTCAGTAAGAGCTGTATTTTTTGTGCCCTGAAAGGTTGACATGATTATACACTATTTGGAGCTGATTACTGATTCTTTCAATAAAACTGTTATGTCCTTCAAAACAAAAGCAAAATCTAATGATCCTGAGATTCTAATTTAACAATATTCATACTTTTTTTTTCTTTACAAATGCATGCAAGTAATTTTTGTAAATAAAATTATGTTCTGTTCCAAAAATAAATGCTAAAAAACACACATAGTCTTCCAGTACCGTATTATGATGTGCTCCCTCTGAAGTGTTTCAACTGCCCTCTGAAAATAATACATATGAATATTTATTTATTGATTTATGTATTTATTTAGTAGCAGAGGTATGGACTTATGTTTATGACATTCAGAATATTCAAATGGATTCAGGGAAAAAAAATTGTAACTTCTGTGGTTCAAAATTTAAATACCTACTGGTCTAGTATCAGCATTGTTTTATTGCTGCTCTGTATAATTTTGGTTTGGGTGTACTGAAGTAGAAGTTGTCTTTTATTGTTGCTTCTCTACTTTATTGGAACATGCAATTGAGTAGACTTTCACCTTAGATCACTGTTCTAATGAAAAAATAATGCAGTATCTTATACATTTAATTAAACAAGCAATAGCCACATAGATCTTTATGTTCTACATTTTATTGAGAAATAGAGTTATGTTGCATAGATCATTTTCAGCAGGATCCCTGATATAAAAATAGGGCATCCTCTAACAAGTTCATCAAGACCTCAGGAAAGAGCCTGACTGTCATTAAAAGCAAATTTAGGATTTTTCCTTTTCTTCAGTCTATGAAAAACCAGAGGAGAAGTGATTTTACAGAGTGAGAATTGCAGAGACAAACAGGCAAGCACACATGACTTACTTGCTGACCACTAGGCAGCTTCTCAGTCACTTCCTCACTGTCAGTAAAGGAATTCTGAAACAGCCACTTGCCAATGAGCAAAATGAAGAGGAGTCAGACAACCCACTTTAGAAGTGGATGATATTTTGTTTTGGTTTCTATATTTAGTACTGTCCCAAGGGCTGTGTCCATGCTTGTATATAAAATGATTGGGTGTCTGTCCTCTGATCCCCAGCGGCATGTGACACAGAACAGCTCATACCTATATGGTTGAAGTCTCATAATCTTAAAAAAGCAAAGTAACATCATCCATACTGACTCTTGGTAACATTTTCTGAATTATTCAGTCCTCTGAAGTGAGCCAAAGTGCTATCTGGAAAGGGTTCAAGTGCAACCAAGGCTTAATGCTTTAATAGCACAATGGCATCTAATCTGAATTAATTGTATTCATCAATACATACAGCTCGCAACCTGCAAACAGATTCACACAGGAAAAGCCTTACAACATGTTAAATAAGTTCAGAAACTCTCTGAGGACTCTACTGCATTTGCTACATATGGGGAAGTGAATACAGGTGTGAGCGACAATCTGTACGTTCTTCTTTTCTGTGCAGTGCATAGGCATGCATTGAAAAGCAAAGTGAATATCATTCTGTGTTGAGCAGTCATGATGCATGCTTTCAAACTTACTGTTCTCAGTCTTGCTCCACAGTGCTATGTTTTATTAGTTAATAGCTAACTGTTTTGCAACCAGCAGCGGTTACTTGCAGATCTAGGTTACATGCCAAGAATTAAACTGATAAAAAAATTTCAAAAATCCATTAGATTGACTAGATGAGAGCTTGATCAGTTTGAAATGTGGTACTGTGATTTTTTTCATTTTAAATAACTACTTTTTATTTAAAACATTAGTACACAGAGAAAAATTGCATTGTAATATTGAATACAAGAAGGCTTTACGAAAACTTTCCTAGAAATCTTTTTGCCATATAAAAGAAACTGACACACAGAGTTGCCATAGGTGCTTATGGTACTCTCTGTGACATAATGAATGAGGCAAGAAGTTGTTCTTCCAGCAAATTTGGATGTACTTATAGCCTAACACAAGAGCCCTCATTATTTTTCTTGATATGATAGTTAAGTCATAATATGGTCCATTTCAAATGTGATCTTCCAGAAACTGCTTTAATTCTGTGCATCTTTGTATCCTAAGCTTTGGATGAAACTTTTCTGTCATAGAAAATTGCCTGTGCCACCATCTCCTTGTAGAGGTTTAATCCAGCAATGCTTATCAGGCATCTTGAAGGGCCAGGAAGCTTTTGTTCACATAGAGAGCAAATTTCTTTATCAGTCACTCCTCCAAGCTTTCTGTGATTGCTTTGGCTAGGAGATGACCCAAATGAACAGCACTTGAAAATTCTACTACTTCTTCTTCCTCTAACTATGGAGAAGATTTATAGTCTGCTTTGCAAAGAAGTAGGAGCATCAAAGACTAAAGCAACACATACTAGAGCTACAAGGGTGTCCTGGGGTGACTGCAAGCTCCAGTATCCCCATCATCTAAGGCCTTTAAAAACATCATGCCTCCAATTTAGTCTCAGTGAACCCACCAATGCTTTTGATGGACTTTCAGTACAGTTTGCCAGAGTAAAGAGATGCCTCTTCCCTATGGTGACACAAAGAATTTAAAGAAACATGCTGTATAACGTATGTAACAGGTAATGAGACGTAATCTGAAAAATCATCTACTCTGGGAGTGCTCTTCAGCCTCACTTGTGAGGTGGCAATTTGTACATCACTGTATACCACTGATTAGCTGTTCATGTCTCACTTCATTGTTACCAATATGTTCCCACATACTGCTAGTGCTGACTCCTCAGGAGCTCATTTCAGTCATGAGGGACAGGGAAAGGCCTACTCCACTTTGCTCTTTTTTGAGCAACATTGAGAGACATTTGGGTGCCTACTGAAAACAATTTTTATTTTAAGGGTTCCTCACAGTATTTAAACTAAGAAATACTGATTTCCAGCAGCTTGTTGCTGTTGTTGTCTTCATAATTTTCATAGAATCATGGAATATCCAGAGTTGGAAATTGGCCACTAGGATCATCAAAGTCCAAACCCTCTGAACAGTTACCCTGGGAATAATGTATAATCTGAGTAAAACTGTCTAAATTCCTGAATAAATAACCAGCACTTAAAAAAATTTCCTACCTCTAAATTGAACTTTTGTGTTGCTGTAGATTTCATGCTGGATGTTTCAACCATATTCTCCTTTGGACAGTATACATGACCTTTGGGTTTAATAAACACAGTTGGAACTTTGTGAAGAGACATCTGAAAGTTAAATGCTGAGATACTGATGACCCATTGCCTCCTTCTGCCAGTCCTCACTTATGTCTCTACCAATTAAGTCTAGAGTATCTCAGGTTAAAATCTGTTTTACAATCCGAATAGTGTTCATCTTCACTTATTGTCACACTCCCCAAGTAAAATTATCTAGTGATAAAATTCTAAAATTCTGTGAATACTGGGCTTCACAGACTCTTTTAAGCTCAAACACACTTGTCTTTTTATCTCTTTTTAACCTGTTTCCATATGTTTTCATTGGAAAACTAAACAAAACAACTTTTTTTTTAATCAATTTAAATGCTCTATGTCTTCTTTGACTTCTCTGTAGTAAAATAAAATAAAACTGGACTACTAGATTTTATAAAATTATCCTAAAATTTCAGAGGAGCAGTTATAACCTTGCTGGAAAGAGCAAGGTGCAGTTAAGCACCCAGGAATACTTGCAATACAATGCCATGAGCCATCGGCTTTGGCAACATAACAGAGTGAAGGAATTTTGTCTCTCTCTGTCGCCATTCCCAGATGATCATTCCTATCCCTGGAGCTTCTGAACCTGGAATATTTGATTTTCCTTGGTTTACAGTGCAGGAACCTAGAGATAACATATGTAGATGGGAAAGGGAAGAGAATGAATCATTAGAACAAAATAAAAGCAAAATTAATTTACAAATCTATAAAATTAGACATTATTTCAGTACACATAATACACTAAGTGCTCAACAAGATAGGATTTAAGCATAACAAGGGTTTCTAGTCAATTATGCTACAAGGTCCTGTTACTCTTTCTGTGTGCAGGTGGATCTAGGGTAGATATGGGGGTGCTGAGAAAAGCACACTGGAACAAAATTTGAACGAATGACCTCATTACTTGATTGGCCAGAGATATCTGTTTCTTCTTTCTGTTTTTTCTTTCTTATTATTTTCTGGTGGTAAGGGTGAGAACATCATGTTTCTTTGCTTTAATAAAAGTGGGGTATATGACATCCCTGACTTAGTGATTTACCTTAATGATCAGTCCTTGTGAGAATATGTGTGCATGCACATGGGTCCTCTGTGTCACAGCACTTCATTAACTTCTGACTTCATCAGAGGCTGGGTTAAAAAGTATGACATGCTACAAATGGAGCATATCTATTCAAATGCGTGACCTTCATTCTTTCGGATTTGTTAGTGCAATATGGTATAGGGCAATATCACCTAAACATAGCGTATTTATCAAACACATCTTTCCAGTAACTTGTGATGAGCATAAAAAAAAAGGATGCACGTCTTACATATAAAGCCTCTGATACCAAGGCGCAAGATTTTAAATAACTTTGGTAAAGGTTCAGCGGATTTTGCTATGCCAGGGCAAATTCTTCTCCCCAAATATCATTGTCTATTAACTATTTTGCCCTCACACTTTCTGAGTAGTAAATTTCTACCTGAAGTATTTTGAATCTTAAATTCTCCCTTGGCTATTTTTTAATTGTTCTCCCAATGATGAATATAATGGGTAGTTTCCACTCCTCTGTGATAATGTAAAAATACAATGTTGTATCATATGACATTTTTCCTAATGCTAATTAACTAAAAGTCCTCATAAGACTAGTATGGCTTTTCATTACTGGAGAAAGTTCACATCTTTTTATGTACACAATTTACAATACTTTGGTACAATTAAAACTCTTAATTGCAAAAACTGCAAAAAAACACTATTTTAAGGTCAACCAAATAAAATATATGGAAAAATGTAAAGTAATAAGTTTGTCAACTGAAGACTAGTAATGACTTCAGTACTTCTTTTTACCTTTAGACACTGTTCTAATATTTTTTTAATAGGACTTCTGATACATTTCGTGCTTAGTGTTTGATGTTTCAGGGTCGTATTTCATGTAAATTACCAATATTCCAACAAATATTTTCTGCTCTTCAAATGAGAGTTTTCACCTTACAGTGGATGTGTCTTAATTACTAATTGCTGTTGAGACCTTTACATGCTAAGCCACAGACCTATCAGACTTCACCCTGACTTTTTCTGTATTTATAAATAATGTTTGGCATACTTCTGACATCAGTTTCTCATTTGCAGTGTAAACTAATAACGTAAGATGGAATGGAAAGACACAGAGATAATCCTCACTGACCCTTGGGGTCACTCTCTGCTTTGCTATAAAGATGAAAAGAAATGAGCTGCAGCTCAGCCTTTTAAATTAACAGCAAAAGATATCAAATCCTTAAACCATTTAACAACTTAATTTGACTTGGTTTTGTTTTTCTTTTATTTCTTGTGGGGGAAGGAAATGGGAAAGCCTGATTAGAGCAGGGTTCCAATTCTACCAGTCTTTGAACTAATGTTTGGAAGAGTGAGCTCACTTAATATTTAAATCATTTTGCTATATATTCAGCCAGTTTACATATACCGCAATGTGTCAATAAAATCATTCTCTAATAAATGTGATTCATGCTAGAGTTTAGCTCTAGATAGGATGTTATTTTAGAGCAGTGATAATATTAGTATTGCTAATGACTTCAGTCTTTTAGATTCGTCTGCTTTTCCTATGGCCTCTTAAATGCAACTAATGAAACATCCAGTGATTCAACCACAGGCAACTAGTATTTTATTGAAAGATACTTATTCATTTTTTCAGCCTTTTCACTGAGTCTTGGTTATGATTTAAGTAGCTAAAAATGTGGTTCTTTCTTCTATCAGATACTTTTATTATTGTTGCCCTGGGATACTACTATGATGACGATAATTGAAATTGCTCTATTTCTTCAATTTTTGTATGCAGTGAAAACATATTTTTGGATCCAACATAATCATTACTACACAGCATTATATTATTATGTCACCAGTTTAGAATTGCTTTTGACTTCATTATAAAACCTGACAGGAAAATAAGATGGATAATATGGATACCAGCTGAGCAAAAGTTTAAATTACTTTTTTCCATCCTAAAGAATAAAGCTTCCTCCCCTCCCAAATTAAAAAAAAAGGAAAAAGAGAGACGTACCAACGTCTGATGTAACAAAAATGTAAATAGAAGTGATAAAAGCAGTTAAAATGAATTCTACTTTGAATCTAGCAAGATATGTCACAGTGGTGTGAGTTTCTAGCACGAAAAAAAAGTCAGGTTTGAATATTGATCTTTTGAAGCACCATTAGCTATATGTTGAGCATTGCTGACATCACAGATTGATGTCTCTTTAAACTGTGTCTCAGATTTAATCACTTGGGAAAACCAGCTATTGACTTTGGATGTTTGTGCTGCTCAGCCACTGGAGAATGCTCTCTTACTATCTCTCTCTTCCTTTTTCCATCTGTTTTTCTGTGTCTCTCTTGAAGGTGTGCACATGCACACACACTCATGCTTGTGCCTTTTTTTAGGGAATATTGTCATTATCCTCTGTGTAAATATTACTTCCCAAAGTTACACTTACTCTTCCTTATTACATCTGTACATTACAGTGTGTAGATCATGATGTTCACACTGAGGCAAAGCACTTCTTACTCATCTAGGGTATTGAGATAGTATCCAGGAAGGTCTAAAGGGATGAGCATCATCTAGTCTGTGGAGACCTTCATTTCACCTTGTAAAGTGAGGCAACCACAATAGCCTCCAGGAAAGTGCTATAGGAATCAATAAAGACAAAGAAACCAAAGCCCGTCTGAGGTGCTGGCAGTAGTGATGTGTGTCTGCATGTGTGCCTGCCTGTATGCTAAGGATGAAGGGAGATGGTTTCTGATGAAAAGAAATGCAAATGTTCAGGGCATTGATCAGCACTCATCTCCGTTCAACCTCATGCCCTCTGCTACATCAATACATTGGAAACATAATTTGTATCAGCAGTTGTTTCTTTAATTAAGATCTCTCCCAAATCTTTTTCATTGATTCATGCCATTAACTTATTGATCAGCTTACTTATGCTGAGGTGGTGGTTTTCTTGAGAGAAGATGTCTCTCTCAGTTCATGATGCTGGTTCACTACAAATATCTTCTTGGCAACGAGTGGGTAAACTGCAGCTCCTGCAGCTTTGGCACTGTCTTAGCAGTACACAGGCTTTCCTGGGGCAAGAAAAACAAACAAACAAAAAAATCCCGCAAAAATACCAACTTGCTGTTTCAGAACTTTGAAAACCTGCCCCCTCAAAATATAGTAATGGAAAGTTTTATATGCTTTAAAACTTCACTGAAATACTACTCACTGTAAAGACAACATACCAAAAATATTATAGCCATGGAGGTATATGGCATATCCAGTCTCCATATGTTAATGACTAATAACCAGGAATTAAATTATAGAATTTGAGCTGAAATGTAAGATATATTTAGAAATTAATGACAAGTAACTGATTCCTCATTTAATCAAATCGTTGGTAAAAAAATGTGATAATCTAGGCAGGGCGGGGTTAACACTAGGTGAAATCTGAAAAAGGAAAGTTCCACAAGTATTTAATTATAATCCTGCATATTTCATCTCTTCACATGATCTTTTTATGTCACTTTGTCATAAATACTGCATCAAACAGGAGTACTGTTCATTATGCTCGTAGACACAGAATTTCATAGGGATACTCATGGTCTAAAATTGAGTATTTACATGGGAACTTGACTCAGGCAGACAGAAAAGCAAACTGTATTACCTCTGTCTTCTTAGATAGTCTAGTTGAAGTAGCACAATTATGAATGGCTTATGCAAAATTCAGAGATGAAGATTTATTCAACTAAATTATTTCGATCTAAGGTTCTTCCCAGTCTCGTACGGACTTCATGATATCTTTCTAAAACTGCAAGGAAGTGCAATGACTTTAAGAAATATTGTGCTAGGAGTCTCAACAGGGTCCAGAAAACCAAGAAGGAGCAGAGCATCAGTGAACTGGTTCTCTAAACCTAATTTCCAGATGGAACAGCCCAGGGACAGGTAATCGTCACATGGCACTCAATAAAGAGCTATGCCTACTATGTAACCCTTGGGGAATGCTTTAACCTCATCAAAATAGTTTTGAATATTCAAGGTGACCAGTCAAGAAATGGCTAAACTGACTAGTTTGTTGGATTAAAGAAGTGCAGTGTAGCACAGTGGTGGCCAGACTACTGGAACAGATGTGTGAGAATTCGGGAGATATGATGTCAATAACAGTGAGTAAAGATATTACTGACAAAAACAGTTATTAAAGAGATTCAGAAGCTGATTTTTTCCTCATGAACAAATGTATTAAAATTAATACAAATGCAATTAATAAAACAATCCCTTGTGTTTCTTAGGCAACTAGCATTTGAACTGAATTTACTTCCTTGAGAGTCCAGGTACTTATTTTCAGGAGTAGTATTTCTCAAGGATACAGGTGAGTTATATACTCTAAACTCACACAAGGCACAAATCATTGCTGACAGTGACCTGGGCACTCCCTTTCAAATCTGCATCAGCAAGACAAATTGTAAGACACTGAGGAGCAGTTTAGCAATAACAGTGTGTATCTCTTTAGAGTCTGATAGAAGCACAGAATGAAAAGAGTGCTGTTTTGCATTAAGATCCCTGAGATACCTATTCTTTCTTGATTTATTGGGCACCAAACTTCAAATTATTACTATTTCTCCTCAGAAAATTTAGTCAGTTGCACCATATAATTTTCAGAAAATAACATTATGACCTTCCCAGAAACAACATTAATCTCAGGTGATACAAAGGGCCATGCATGCTACCAATGGGACAAAGAACATGTAAAAAGAGGGAAATATAACAACTATATGGAAGCAAAATTGGCATTAAGTGAAAAAAATCAGGCATGTAAGCTAAAACTGACCTTCTGTGGCTTTGAATAATACAACCTGCATTTGAATAGGATATGGCTTTCACAAATAATGTGTTCTCCCTTGAAATCTTCCACTGCAGCTATATCTAACCACATGAATATTCATGTAGCTATATCAGTGAAATGGGAAAAAACATGGCCTGTATTTCTCAGAACTCTGATTTCCCTTTAAATTAGGTATTTATTTGAAGATCCCTATCCTGGTCATGATAGATCAGTATCTGCAACCATATCTAGAGGTCCAGAAGCAGCAATACCCAAACCTAGGCCTGAGTGTCTGAGGCTGAGGAGTTATAAGGCAACTGGAAGTTGTGTTGGTTGTGCTTGTGCAGCTACCATGGGGATTGAAAACCACAAAGCTTTTGCTGCACTTCTAACCCTGTTCCCTGTTCCTGTCTGCACCTTCCTATGTGGAGCTAGCAAAGAACCAATAAGGAGAGAGCTGGGAAAGTCACAAGACCACAAGACAGGTGGCAGCTGTCTTCTTTTTGGTCACTAAATGGAAGAATGGATGAGAGCACACTGAAATTCAAACAGTTTGGAGAATAAGTGGTCCATTAATATAAATCTGGTGTGGGACAAACAGACAGAATTCATGGTGCACTTCTCTTTACAGAAAAAAAAATCCAAAAGCAACTCATAGCTTCCTCTGCTCTTAGAAAAATATACCTGAGGAACAGTAACCTGATGATAAATGAACAGCCAGAGATGTTCTGGGCATAATCTGTTCAATTTAGCAAATTGGACCATAATCCCATTTAGTTTCAGAGAATATCAGTAGGAGACCTGTTTTCTTATTGTTTTCTTTTGGATTACTTGGCTTCCAAAAAAGCAAAGGAGTTGTTTGGAATGTGGGATATGAAATTAAGATGGATGTTGTGGCCAAAATGATCAGAAGTGAATTAAATAGTTGGGTTTTTTCCCTTGGCTAGGATGAGTGCTAAATCTGACCTAAATTCAGTCATTTCTCCTACTTGAGTTAAATCTTTACTGTAAATTTAGAATAGGCAAATGGGGCATCAAGATGCCCTTGCCAGAGTTTTCTGATGAAGTTTTGTAAACTTAGTTCAATGGACACAGTATTTTACTATTGTTTTAGTTAACCTGCAAACAACACAAGACAAGATTTGATCAAATTATGCTAATTCACATTTAAAAGATTGTTTTCAGAATGGGTGAAATCCTGCCAGAGAATCCATCAAAATTAATTTAGCTAATTGGTGGATTCTCCTCTGCAATCTGAAGTAAGAGTGAACATGGATCACAGTTATCATTATGCTACTTTCTAATCCATTTAGTTAATTTGGCACTTGAACTGTGTGTAGTCAAGACCTTATGTTCTGACAAAAAGTTCAGCTGAAAAGGAGAAAACATGAGAAATTGCTTGCTTACACACTCACAGAATATAGTAAGAAAAAAAAAAACTGTCTGAGAATAATTCTAGGCAATGGTTAAAGTGTACACTGTCTGATTTTTAGTATTTTGGACAGGAAATTTTATACTCCGCAGGATAGCCTAATCTATAGGCTCTGCAGGATAGTCCTCTCAGGTGGAGAGGTGCTAATTCTGACAGGCAGAAGAACACTCCAGTAAGAAAAGTCTGTGGGGTTTGCTCACTTCAGTTTATTGCATGTGCTCTTTTTTGTAACTGTTTTCACAGAAACAAATTTGTATGAGAAAAATGAGAGTGAAATTTTTTGAAGAGCACATTCCAAAAGACAGGATGAGAGTTCAGGGGAAAAGTGAGACTTTATTGCAAGAATTTCCATTTATAAAGTTCCTGTGGGCAATCCTTTGTCCTGTTGTTCCTCCTATAGGAAATATTTTTTGTGTGTTAGTCAAGTGTGCCGTGTCTTAATTTTTAAATTCTGATGATTATTTTTCTTTCTACAGCCTCTCAAGTTTACTACCTGTAACTTGGACAGCTCTAAATTTTATTAATTTTTATTATTTACTGTTTTTCTTGTTAGTGTACTTATAATAGCATGTTAAAAGGAACAGAAACCTGGAAGGTCAGCTTGTAAAATTGACAGATATCCACAGAAATACTATAATAAATCTATCATATATGCAAGCTTCTCAGAAATATTTTTGCTGAAAAATTAAAACTGCCACATTTTACTCAATAGGCTGAGGGATAAAATATGGACACTGGGTCTAGTCCTCTTGTCCTCATCATAAATAGAACCTCAGAGACCTGATTTGGAGCAGAGCAATGAGTAGTTTGCTCATAGGGTGAGGCAGGATTTCATCCTTCCAGGCAAGGAATACAAATGGATTGATGAGCAGTGATTAAAGAAAAATTGAAAATATGGCCTACATATTTTTTCAGAAATATTTTCAATTAACATTGTCTTCATTTTATTTTCTTCATAGACTCATAAAATCATAGAACAGTTTGGGTTAGAAGAGACCTTAAAGGTCATGTACTTCAAGCCTCCCTACCATGGACAGGGAAACCTTGTCCACTAGACCAGGTTACTCAGAGCCCCCTCCAGCCCGGCCTTGAACACCTCCAGGGATGAGGAGCCCACAACCTCTCTGGGCAATCTGTTCTAGTGCCTCAACATACTCATCATAAAGAATTTCTTCTGAATATCTTATCTAAAATATCTGCTTTCAGCTTACAGGAATTGCCCCTCATTGCATCACTACATGCCTTTGTGCCTCTCTGGCCCTCTTGTGAGCTCTCCTTCTTGTAAGCACTGGAAGGTACTCTAAATTCTCTCTGTAGCCTTCTCTTCTCCAGGCTGAACAGCCCCAGCCATCTCAGCCTGTCTTCATAGGAGATGTGCTCTGGCTCTTTGATCAAATCTGTGGCTCTACTCTGAACTTAGTCTAATAGTTTCTACTTTTTCTTATTTTGCAGTATCCTTCCTAAATTCTTGGTACTATTTCTATAGCCTCCTGATTACCTATTTGTCTTTTTATTTTGCTCTTTTTTCCTATTTTTGCCACTTTATCACTCTTCCTTTCTCTCTTCTTCTGTCTTTCTCTATTTCATCCACTCTTTATGTCCCCATCCATTCTCTTTCTCATCTTTTTTTCTGGCAAACTTCTTTTCTCTTTTGTCTAATTTCTCTCTCCCTCTTGTTCATTATCTTACTTTCTCACTATGTCTTTTTCTTTCTCTCCCTCTCTCTCCTACTGTGTCTCCCCTCCCACACTTACTTTTATACTTACTTTTATAGTATTTTCGCATTGGTTGCCAGAATTTGAAATTTAAACATTTCAACATAGATAAATATTACAGAAGAAAAAGGAAAATTCTTAGTCTTAGAAGAGGTGCACTTATAAAATCAAATTTATGGATACTCAGGTAATGCTGTCAACCCTGTATTTATATAGGAAATATAGCAAAACACTGGGAACATGCTATTAGAGTTCCTGGTGTGTAAACTAATGTTAAATATTGTATGGTTGGGATCATTTGAACTGAACACAGAATAAAATAGGCTGTTGTTTTAATATAAAGAAATAAAAACATAGGAGAAATTACTCACCATTTGAGGCATATATTGTGACCATTCAGCCAGGGTTTTCTTGTTGGAAGATTTTATTTTGTGAACATTGATACCATCCTTTAATGTACTGACAATAATTTCAGAGAAGAGGGACTTTAATGTTTTCGAATTAATGGAATTTATAAAGATAAAATTCCCTTTGAAATTCTATATTGACTTTTCTAGAAGTTTAGTCTGTATTTCATTGGAAACTGGGAGCAGTTGTGAGGATTGATTAATTTTACTGTATCTGACACTGCCCCAGAAGAACTGTAACTGGCGGAAAGGTTGGCATTCATCCTGGCTGACTTAGATGTTCACAGCACAGACCTTGGCTCTGAGTTGTCGAGACTTCCTTTAAGTCAGTTCTTTATAGTCACTCCCTATAAACCAGAAAGAGAATTTAAACTACTACTTTCAATATAGGTATCTCCAAGAGTTTAAAGGTAATGACCTCTGAGAATATACTACGTGTTGCAGGTGTTGGAAGTTTAGTGGAATGCAAGGGGTCACTGGAAAAATTGATAAACTGGAAATCCTTTGAGGATTAGTAGAAACATGGACACCACTTCTGGTTCAGGAAATCTCTAAAATGCAAGCTTTTGAGGGCTGAGAGAGTACTTGTCAATGAATCTTTAAAAATTCATTTTGTTTTCATGCTTCACCTTAGTCAGCCTCTTAGTACCATTGGCAGAGACTGGATAGTGTGTGCCGAGATGCACCTTTGCTTTCACCCTGTGCACAGACTCATGCTATGACATTGCCACAGTAGCAGACCGTAGTAAGGGTTTTTTACTGTAAAATTGTCTTTCTGTGGGCTACAAGACTTTTCTCTCTGAAAATATCTATCAAAACTACATTGAAAAACTATTGTGATGGATTCCGAAAGAATGACAGTATATTTAAAAAGAAGTGGACCAGCATATAAGCTATTGGCTCTATCATTCCATCTGCAAATTTCTAGAAGCTTTACTTTATCAAAGTTAAAACTCTAGAAACTGAAGGAGGCAGAGCAGCTGAAAAATGCTCTGAAAAAATTTGTAATGATAAGGCGCTTGAAAGCACTCAAACAGCTGCTGGCAAGTGGCCAATATACATGATGGTATGGAATGAGCCAAAAAGGAATAAATACTGTTTCATCCATTGTTTAAAGCCTGGTTTCCTCTAAGAAAGTGCTTCTTCTCACCTGGAAGAAAAAAAAAAAA
>VXBB01020090.1:47374-70215 GCA_013399915.1 Illadopsis cleaveri | reverse complement strand
AAAAAAGCAAAACTGTTTTACATAGTTATCTTGTCACTGGCATTACTCCCAGGAAATGACTGCCAAACCTTGGGAGGTGAATTCTGTCTGATCCATCCTGTTTGACATCCAGGATATAGACTAGAAAGGAGGAGTTATATGTTCCCATCTTGAAAAAGAGGAAAAAACTAAACAGGTCCAGGAAGGACTGTACTCAGAAAGGTCCAAGAAATCCAGTGTGGAATTAACTTACGGACTGTGAGTGACATTGATATGCTGCAGATAATGATTTCTTCAGTCATTCTATTACACTGAAAAATACGTGAGATGCTTCTCACCTCAGTTGTTGGAGAAATTATTTCTATAAATAATTCACTCCACTCTCTAAAAGTAATTAAACATTATTTATTTATTCAAGAGAAAGTGAATCTTAGAGAGGTTGACTCAGTAGCTCTGTGGTCAGGGTATTATTATTTTTCAGATGTGGGCAGTGGTACTACAAGTCCAAATAGCTGCATGACCTGTAACTAATTCCAGCCCACTTCCTAAGGAGAGGGAAGATACATGTGATAGAAAACACTTCACTTTTGAAGTAGTGAAAAAAAAACCCCAAAGCACAAAACCCTTACACATTCTGAATTTCATGTTACAGAATTCTTTTTATATGCTTTAGATGGCTTGAGATGGGCTTAATTTTGCTATGCTTCTGTTAGGAGAAATAGCTGTGCGTGTTTCATATGACTTCTTTTTAAAAAATTTTGTATGATTACTTTTAAAATAGGTAATATTTAATTTGTATTTTTTTTTTGGTATTTTGTGAAAATATTAAGCTTCTGTAGTTTGGATGAACAAATGGATAGAGTAAAATATAGTTTCATCCATTTTTTTCCCGACAAATAAATTTGCTCTTTTGATTGAAGCCAGCTTGATATAAACCATATGCACATTACCATATTAGAACAAGAATACCTTGTACATGCATTTCCTTGCTTTGCACATCCATTGATCAGAGTGACAGACTCTATGAGGTCAAAATTTCTTATTATACTTAGCCTCATCTCATTCCGGGTAAAAGGAGAGGGATAGATTAACTACAAAGGCAGTATCTTGGTATCTTATTTTCTCTGAGCAATCAGATGTTTGGATGTGGTTTATGGTCTTATATGTTGAAATATGGGACTGTGTGGTTTTCAGAGCTCTTTAGGATTTTAGATTGACGACCCTTCATCATCAGATTTCTTCTTCTCCTCTCTTCATATTTCATATGTCCTTTTAGGCAACTACCTGTTCTTTGTTACATTCATCACATAAGTAAAAAGAAAGTTGCAGAAATCAAGCAACTATTCCTTACATCATTTCAAACTAATATAACCAATAAAACTATTAATCAAATTTTAGTTTTGGTATAGAATTAAACCTGAAGAATCCTAGCATTTTTAAATTGATTGCTTAACAGGAAAGGCTGAAAAAAGATTTTTCCTTTTGTCTTTCTCCAAAAGTTTGATTATTCTTTTAAAAGCCCAAGTTCTCATGTTGTTTGTTTGTTTGTTTTTCTATTCATGTGGCAGAGGCAATTGCAGACAAGAAAGATCCTTTCTGGGAAAAGTAAAAATTAACACCTACGTCAAATACACAATTTTGAAATGCATGAGAACTTTTATATATAATCACAAATTTCAGAGAACCCTGCTGGCAAGATACAGCTTTAAGACATGAAAATGTGGCAAGATTTGAAAATTTCTATAGGTCTCAATTTTTATTGAGATACAAGAACCTATAGATATAATTCTTTGGGTCACAGAGGACTTCGTTGTAACACGCTATTTCAGTTTTCAAATGGACTTTGGAAAAAGTTTTCACAAATATAATTTACATCTAAAATATAAGGTTTGCTTCCAGAAAGGTTGCATGATAGTTTCTGAAAAGATCTAAATTAAAAATAAATCAAACAAATAAAACCAAACTAAAGCATCCCAAACCCCAAGTCGTTCAGATACTGTGTTGACATTATTACTTGGATAAAGAATATACCAGAGTAAGACAAAGATCTGTGAAGAAAGCAAACTTTTTATCTCAGTAAATATGATGGATAATGTTCCAGCAAAGTTTCTGAATAATTGGATCTAACCATTTCCTCAAATCATCTTGCAGTGTAACACCTCATGGGTATTACTTGGTCTCAAAAATCTCCCAAAACAAAATATTTTTCATTTACAAGTAATTATATCAGCTGTTACGGAAATGCAAAACAGGGAGTGTGAAGTGGCTTACCTCAATAGCACCTATCTATTCAAAACAACTTCAGCTAGGATATTCAGCATTATGATATCTAAAAGTGTTTTTATCCTACCTACTTTACATTGGGTAGTTAATGTCTAATCAGAGCACAGTATCTGGAGGTGTTGGCTGTATTCTCAAGGATGGATCATGACAAAGACTGACTTTGGGTGAGGTCTTATTAGCACATCAAGACGTCCTCTTGAAAAATAAAAATATTACATTGTCTTGAATGGATGATTAAATGAGAATGTTACATGGAACAATACAGATAGCAAGAATGCTGTAGGTCATGCACATAAAGTTCTTTGGTGTCTTGAGTGTTAGATGGAAGAATATTTGGTAAAAGACAAGAAGCAAATGAAGGATCTATTTCTATCACAACTTCAAATAACAAAACTCTTGAAATGCCTTTGTAATAAATTCATATGTATATAAAGGAATATCTCATGAAGTTTATAGAATTGCTGTTACTTGAGAAACCCCACTGAAATGACCTTAAATTGGAACCACAAATTCTACCATGGAAGTAGATTTCTTAAGGAGAGTGAAATACAGGTTTCAGAGTTACAGGTGCTCAGATATTCTAAGTTTAAAACATGATGGAGTTGTCACTCAAGTGTAATTTTATCCTGGCCCTGCAGTTGTTCTCTGTATCTAACAATCACTCTAGTGAACACAGCATTTGATTAAGATAATTACAGAGCTGAACTTTAATATGTCTTTGTTTCTTTTGAGACAAGTTATTTGGAAAGTATTGTATTTGGCACTAGTAAGAATAGCAACTTACTTTGCATCCTAAACTGAAAACTAAAACCCCAACTGTGCAAAAATTTAAGCAGGTGTCCATTTTTGTGCATTATGAATATCTCTTTGCAGAATTCAAGACTTCAGTGCTCTACTTATTTTTGTTGTTGTTGATGTTGTTGTACACAAAACTTTTCATTTTGCTGTACAGTTGAGCTTCTTTCATACAAATCTTCATACCTAATGAGAAAGTATGTCCTCTATCAGATTTCCTTAAACTCTTCTTTGTATGTCATGTTTCCCTTGTTACAGTGGATGCTCTACAGTATTATGGTTGTTTTAGTCTGCAACTTGATTTGATATATGAAGTTGAATGTGTACTACATTTACTATACATCATGAACAAAAGGACTGCTTTTTTAGGCAATATAGCATTCAACTGGTTTTTATACACGGGTAATTGCCACACATCATCAAACTAAATTTTTACCTTATGCAGTGAGATTTGTACCTGCCATCCTGAGGGCTGGATCCAACCCATCATGCCTGGGCTGCACTCACTGTGTTCCTCCCACTCTCCATGACTGTGGGTGGTGTGTAATCTACATTAAGGATCATGCAGGCAGCACAAGCGGACACATTATAGCAGACCTCTGTAAAGTGCCATTGCAGAAGCCTTGTAAAACGGAGGAAATCTCACTAAATAGTAAAGGAATGCTGCTTTTCAGTCTTATTTGGGGATTTTTTTGTGTGGTATTTTTGATGGATCCTCTTACTCAAAATCCAGCAACTCATCTGATACCACTGGAACCTGTGAAGTGTTAAACTCTTAACCTCATCCTTTTGGAAGATGACTTAAAATAGGTAAAAGGATGTGTGTTTTGTGGAGAAGAGTGATATATATTAAAAAAAAAAAAAAATAATGGTGTGATAGGGATAAGGGACAAGGGGGGGAGATGATGGTTTAAATCTCCATGGGCCTCGGAATCGAGCCTGTTTCAGTCAGATTGTGGCCCTACTAACAAATCCAATAGCAGCTAATCTGATCATCTGCTCTCCAGTTTTCATGCTGTGTTTTCTTCAGAGTTCCTTCTCCTAGTTCCAGTCTGTGACAGTGTGATAAGACACAAGAAATTTAGTCATCATTGCTGCTGTAAAGTAGCTCAGAGAAGGGATTATGATATTCTATAACCCTTACATTAGACACGGACAGGGGCAGCCACTGCTGTGATTACAGGCCTGAACACTGCTGTTATTTTTCCCACCTCCCTCCCACTAGTCATTAAATAATTTATTTATTTTTATTTTATTTTTTATTTCTATTTTTTTTTTGAGAAAGCTTTAAAGATTAACTGAGAAATAGTCACCAGCACAATCCTAAATCTCATGCAGGACTCAGAAGTTGGGCAGCTCAGAAGGTTGTTACACTTCTAACCAGCAAGATAGCTCTCAACCAAGCTATCAAAAACACTCATCCACTATTCAGTCATTATTAGGAAATTCAAACAGTGAAGGCTGAACAAATCAACATGGAATACAGAGAGGATGCCACAGGGAGCACTGATTTGGGAAAAAATATAGTATGCTGCTGAGGCAAGTCAGAGATTAGTTTGCCTTTCCTCTGTTCTGCACATGGCAATATTTATGACGAATATATTATTTGCAGTACCTCTTGCTTCTGGGTATCAAGTAGGTTTGCAGTGATGTCTCTGAACTAATAATTATATTTGTGTTAATTGACATTCCTGCACCAAATCTCGTTATGCCATCTGTGGCTCTTATCCCCATAAAGAAGGGTCTTCCTGAAAAACAGCAAAGTCACAAATGAAAATAATGGGTGATGATAGAAACTGGATTTCTCAATCTCAAAAGACAGTAAAATGGTCTGGAAAGAATCTGTTCTGTTATTTGTTTGATTTAAAGGGAAGGAGTGAGAGAGCTTTTAAATTGCTTTATGCTGTTGGTTCCTGCATTTCAAAAGGAACTGCGGTCATTGACATTGTAACTTGTTTTGCAGCATTATTATAAGGAAAGGTACTGCATGGAAATGTACACAATGTGCCTGGGCCTACAGAAAGAGAGTGAGTGAAGCACTGGGCAGAGACACAGAATTCAGCTGAGATGTCTTTACACACACATGGTGTGCAGTGCTGCCCTGCCTTGCTCTGTTCTGCCTGGAGAGCCCAGGCAGACCCAGAAACAGCTCCGTTATTAATACTGGACTGGCTTAGTAGCTGCTTCTGAGATCATAAAAGAAAATTTCATTGCAGATGAACCATCTGACAGGACCTGCCTGGTCACTACTCAATTCTGAGAAAGGAGGAAAGGTTTTAATCACAGCAGTAAAAGGCAGATCTGTAGATCTCTGTGGCTCCACTTGGGATTGAAAGAGATGCTTGCTGTGAGCACTGAGCCTCTCTTACCTACCATACAATTCTGGTTATGTTTGGCTTTTGCCTGCAAGCGAAGGGCAAATTTGACAGCTCTGAGAGCAGTGGAGACTGCTGCCCTGCTGTTCAGTGAGAGATTTTTTGAACTTTTCAGATGGGATTTTGACTCAATTTCTAAAGCAATAGTGATCTACCATACACAAAGCCCGAGACACCAACTCCCGGATCAGATCAGAGGAGAATGTGTTTAAGTGTAATGTACTAAAAATACTGCAATGTAAATATCATGTTAATACTTTATATTTGAACATATGTAATCACAATGAAGAGAGGAACTTTGAGGGACAAATTACCATCAGTAATTCCTACCAACAGATTTAGTTTCAAATTTAATCAAAGTATTCCAAATATGATTTGCTATATTTGATGCTATTTATAACAGTTTCTGTATGCATTAATTTTCTTTTTAATTGGAAGACTTATGTGGTACTATCTCTTTGAAAGTTGACTGGAAACTATTAATTCTGACTTATCAAAATTTTGCATTCAGTTAATATAAGGTTTAACTCAGCAGTGTTTTCTGGAAACAGCATTGCTTTCTTTAAGCAAAATTTCTCTGTAGCCTTTCACAGAATATTTTTTCTAGGACACAAGAAGAGGAAAGGTAACTCAGATGCATACATAGCATTGCTTTAACTCTAGCTTATTCCTTGACAAATATAGCTAGATTTCTTTGGCCTTTTTACAGAGAATATTGAAAAGATTAAATATTACCACAGAATAAAAATTCCCTAGTAAAAGTAAGCTGTGAGAGAAAAACTATGCAACTTCTTATAAAAAATTCATAAAAACTGACAGATGTCTAAGACTGATGGCAAAATTCCCTATTAATTTATGATATTTTGTATTAGGAGATTCAGCAGGCCTTGTGTGCAGAGATGACAAGATAAACAATGATAGTTTTTTGCTAAGTAGGCAAGCAATCATTCTGAGAAAAAGGAAAAAAATAAACAACAGAAAATCCACCCTCCAGCATGTTCCTCTTCTGTATTTTGAACTTCTGTGTTGAAGCTGATTGCCTTGAGTATGCCTTAGACATTTTAATTTGATCAAAACCTTTTGACATTTCTTTAACATATTTTCCTGTATTATCCCTGCCGTCTCAGGTATTGCTGACATGCACAATCAAAGTGATCCAGCACAATGGATTAGGACTCAGCCAGTTACCCTACCCCATTAAGATGAAGGCTAACTGATATTTTTGTTTGCTTGCTTTTGAAATTTTGCTTTCCCCTAGTTAAGTGAAAATTTATTACAGAGCAACATATCCAGAATAGATTTTGATATGAAGAGGCCTCTTTTGTCCTTGAGCTAATCAAATTGGGAACTCAGACTGACATAAATCAAGGTTGTCAACTACTTCCTGTTTCCTTTAAAATGAAAAGAAACATTAAAAGATCCCAAACTTTTAAGCTGTCACCATGGGGATTTTAGAAGATGGTTGAGGCTGAAACAAAGCTTACCCTTTTGCTTCTGGGTATCAGGAAGGACTTTAATGGTATCACGACATTGATCATTGAATTCAAGGTCACAGTCATGTCCGTGTTAATGAATTCCAAGTATGATTTCAGGAGATATTAGTATACAGAACATAGGAAGCAGAGTATATTATAAGTGCTTTTAGACATTATAACAATCCAAAATAAAGCTTTATGTTGTCCACCTATGATAAATTTAGACAATTTTTTCTTTTGTGTCATATGAATCAATATGAAAAAACAGCAACATTAATTTCTACATAGATTTTCTTTATTCATCACTGCTTTAAAGAAATTGTTTAATTTTCTTGAAATTAGGGTTGCAAATTTCTGAAGAACTTATCTAATCCTGACTAAGTAAAATATTGATAACACTGTGTTCTGAAATGATTTTCTGTCTTTGCTGATTTTCTCAGTCTGTAGTCAGTTCACATTTTCTTGTGATTTGCACACATTCGAAGTCAGATGAAATTAGGACAGAGCTGTCTCAGTGAAGCCCACAGTGACAGAGATCTCCCCAGCTGCAGGAATTTGCAGTTGTGACTGCCTCTTTTCTCTGTCCACTATAAATATTTCAGTAGGTCACAAAAGAAGCCAGCTACACAAATCACAATTGCAGTGTATTGAAGTTAGCTTGATTTCCATTGGCCTAGCATAAGCAAATTCTTCTTCAAAATTCATTGTTATGATGTATTACATGCATTTTAGCCATTTAAAGAACATATTTTTCAAAAGAGTTTATCAAAGGGATTTTCTTCTATTTTTTAAGCTGTAAATGAACTAGCATTAAAAATTGAAAATGCCTCAAACTTTAGATTTGTATTCTCACTTAGAATCTGTTTGTATTTCTAGAATCTATCTCTACCTTTATTAAAACCAAACATTTCTCACATATTGCAGCACAAGTGAGCTATGCCCTTCAAGATCTAAGAATCAGACAGTTAATGGTACTTTAAGAGATGTTCTGTATCAAAAAGGGAGGAAGTACTGGCTCTGACACCAGACTGAATTCTGGTTTTTGAAACTACAGTAAATAGGGACCAGTCAAAGTGATAGCAGAACATTACCTTTGTTTCTGGAGATCATTGCAAAATTTCAGAGTTTCTGACAGTGCCTGTGCAGTCCTAATAAAAGATAACAATCTAGAAAGGGTAGAGAGAAACAAAAAATATTAGATGTCTCATCTGAAAATAAACTCTGGAGAGGTATTTTCTACTGAATTCTGTCAGATACAGCTTTATTGAAACTTCCAGCAACAGCAGTCAGATCAATGCTAACCAAAGCCAAGTGATGACATTGTATTTGCCATCAAATTTAGGTTAGGGTAGGCCAAAAATTAGATTTATCATGGTGCTAAAATAATTCAGTTGAAAAGTAAAATAAATAAATAAATAATAATTAAAAAATCTAATTATTCCATGCAATTCTTAGACCCTTTCAACAATTTTCTAATGTTTTCTACTACACACTGGGAAATGCTTATCAGAAAGCATTTTTTTCTACAAACTTGATGCAGCTGGGCACTGTCTGATTACTAGACTGTCCCCTTAGAGCTCTGGAACCTTCTGTGTCTGTGAATACTCTGTAGAACTACAAGAGAGAAGATAAGAACTTGTGTCTGCACACTCTTAATAGAGAACCCAGCACTTCTATGCAATTTTTGAAGTTATAAAATCATAAAATTATCACACAAGCTTTTCCTTTAGTGAAACACTTCTAAAATAATTTGAGAATCACTTGTAAAAATAGTTTAATGATAATTAACAGTTCATATAACCATTATATGGAATAAATTTGACCACTAATAGGGCAAAACTTTGGCATGTTCACATTTGGTAAAATCTTATTCTAAACCAGAAAAAGACCTTGAATTCGTGCTGTGCACTAAAGAAATATATTGCAACTCTTACTGTCTCTAAGTTACATTAGTTAAGGAATTTCTGTGTACGAATAAAGTATATTATTTTTTTAGAAAAATATTAATATACCATCTTTCTTAATCTGTATTACTAGAATAGTAGATGACAGGTAGTAGATGATAAGACCTGATAATATTCATATAAGGAACCAAATCTCCTAAACAGGTTTAATAGCTGTCCTGTGGCAAAAGGACTCTTCATTACAAGGGTTCTTACAGCAGCATCTTTAACTGGATTGGGAGAGTACCTCAAATTATTGTTTTTATTCAACTGGCTACAATCTTAAATTTGCATATAGTTTTAATTGCATAATAGAACATCTGTTAAATATCTTAACTGTATGAAAAGGACTGTTGTAGATGCTGTTCACACAACAATAGCTTTCATTGAAGATTTAGTTTTTAATGTCTTATCTGTGTGCAATTTGATCACTTCTGCAGCAGAAATCACAGACAGCAGCCTTTGGGACATTCCACTCACACCGATAATCCACACAATTAAGTGTAATAATCAGATGTGAAACAGCAAGAGCTGCCTTGAGGAATTTTGAGAATAACCAAAAATTACCACCTGGTTTCTGTAACAGTAGAATAATTAATTACAAATGTTCCACCTATCACAGTTTCGAATAGACCCCAAGTCAAAACCCAATATGTCACCTCAACTATACTTGTGACTGGTTAATGATTCAAGTGAACTGAGAAGGCATACAAGCACAGCAACCTTGATGCCTGACTACAGCCAAATCATAACTAAAGAATGAACATCATTTTAGGGAGAAAATCTTTACTGTGAAGGTGGTGAGGCACTGGAACAGGTTGTCCCGAGAAACTTTGGATGCCTCACCCTTGGAAGGGTTCAGGACCAGGCTGGATGGGGCCCTGAGCAGCCTGGGATAGTGGAAGATGTCCCTGCTCATGGAAAGGGGATTGAAACCAGATGATCTCTAAGGCCTCTATCAACCCAAATAATTCTGTCATTCTATGGTTCGTTTTCTTTGGTCTGGCCTGTCTAAAAATATGTTTCTCTCCTGTGTACTTCTCTGTATTTAATGAAGTACACCCCTTTTTTATCTGTGGTGATGGGCATTTGTAATGTGCAGAATCCCACCTGCAGGACTGAATTACAAGTATTTGATTTGGGAAACTGAATTCCTTTCTTAATTCAGCAACTGACCCATACCTGTGATTTTTAGAAAAATTAGGTAATTCCAAATATAATTTCTTAATCATCATAAAATTTTTGAATCATTAAAATTTCTTCCAAGGGTATTTTGTAAACGATTTACTACCTTGTAAAATATTTGCATCAAGAGATGACAAGTGCTATAGACTTTCAAATTAGTATTTTTGTAAGCTCTGAACTATACTGCATTGTTTCTGAAGTATGTATATGTGGCTCATATATGTATATATATTTGAACAGATGAGATGGAAAAAAACTTTAGTGATTTAGAATATCTGCGAAGTCAAGATACAGTAGAGAGATATTTTTTATTTTGAAATTGAAGATTTGTGTTTCATGTAAATTTAACTAGCTTTCCTATAGCCCTGCATAGTATAACCATCCAGTGTCAAGAAAATCTACTGCCAAAAAGCAACCGAGAAACACTGTCTTTGTTCTTTATTTTCACTGCTCAGAGTGGAACTGGAGTAAAAAATGCCAAGAAATAAAACTTTAGAGGGAGAGATTAAACTATCACCTGCTTTCTGGTGCTATTTCAAAAGTATTCTCTAGCCATCTGTGTTTAAATATTGTGATTCTAAACCTAGATTTGACATATATTGCAGGAAAGTATGACTTCCCTATACCAGTTGCACAAATTCTACTGTATGTTTTTTGCCATTAGTACAGGTAACTAGGATCCACTTTTTATATAAGTTTCCATATATTACCATAATAGCTGCTTTATGCCTCATAGTTACTTGCTTTGTTTTTCTTTCCCATTTTATAACAGCATGCCTGAAGCCCATCAATATTCAAGTAGTACTTTAAAATGAAACTATAAATTTCAATTTAGAGAAAATAAGCCCTTATTCAGGCTCATAAGTTTTAAATAACACATTACCATTGGCTACATTAAGTTTGCATTTCTAATGTTATTTTATGCATTTGACAATAGATGTTCCACTCTGCTCAGCAGTGGAAAGCAAATGCATGCAAAATGTAAGTCTGCTTAAAATGTAGGAATTTATTAGAGCTGTCAGTCAGCAGTGACATGAGAATTAAATTATTTCTGAAAATATTTCAGTTGATTTTCGCACTTTCTATTGTCTTTATCCTCTGAAGTTTGTGTATAAATATCTCTTTTAAACAGTTTTCTTTCTGGACTGGTTAGTACTTCCTAAAGTCAAATAAAATGAAAGTGAAAATAGAATGTGCAAACCTCTTAGGGAAATAGGTATGTAATATTTGAAACAGAAAAAAAAAAAGAAAAAAAAAAAGTTAAATTATTTATTTCTATTAATCCCAGAAGAACGAGCTCAGCTTACTTCTATTTTCATTGCTGTTGTTTAATTTAGTACCTTTAGGGTAAAAGGTGATTAATTAGTTTTCCTTTTCAATGCCGTTTTTAAAGTGAAAGGTGTGTACTGGTGGTCAAATGGCATCTTTTGCAACTGTCTGAATATTAGCTGTGAAACAAAATAATATAAAATTCCCTCTGCTGCAGAACTAGCAGCAAGGAACTTTTGCTGTTACTACAATCACTACTATTCCTGGCAGGAGTGATAACGCTTTCTTTACAGCTTTTCTCATTTATTGTGTGGATTGCCAAGTGCACTGATTGATCTGAAGGAAAAACTTCCTTTTCACACGGCTCTTCTTTTTTATGATCATCTGGTGCTACTGCCTGCATTTCTTAAGCCTATTTTCTTCTACAGAAATTAGACTGAAAAATAATTAGTTTCCTTATGAAATATTACATCTGTGAGCTACTGCATTCATGCTACCTTGATTAATTTTGGTTGTTAACTTAAAGAGCTTTTGCATGTCCAGAATAACAAGTGTCAAGAATGAACTCACTCTGTAGTCTCTTAGAACTGAGAACCTGACTTCATAGCTCCTATTTACTACATCTGTCAAAAAAAACCAACCCACGAACAAAAAATAAAAAAAATAAAAGAAAAAAAAAAGAAAAAAAAGGAAAAAGAAAAAAAAAAGAGGGCTTTTTGCTAATTGGTTCTTTAAAAGTGTTTATTCTTGGCTCAGGTGTAAGAACACAGCTAAAAAAATAGTGTGAAGGAGTAGTGACAGAATTTGGGCTCTTGCATTCATATAAATGTGATGGTGGTAAGAAAGAAGAAATTTCCACAGTACCATTTGTACTATATTGCTATGTGATGACAGGAAATTCCTATGGTTACTTGGACTGCTACAATGTTTTCACATGAAAAGGTCAAAATTCAGTTATGGCATAAATAGAGGAAGTTTCACAATGTAAATTTAATTTGAATATAACAAAATAAATAAAATAAGTGTATTTTTTTCATTCGTGCGAATGATTCTCGCATCGGGAATTATAATGAATATATACATTTTTCACTCATTTCTCCATTATTGGAATAACTCTGTTTCCAAAAACTGTATTATGACCAGAAAGTATACAGTACTAGCTCTAAAACACTTGGAAATGCCTTGCTTAAAATTCAAACAAAAAAAAATCATCAAAAAAATCTGTAACTGGTTAGAAAATCCTGAGTGCCATCTTTGCTGAAATAGGTATACTCAAAACTTACATTTGATTTTCCAGATACCCTTCTGAATTACAGAAATCTTGATAGGGATTATCTTGAACTAGATAAGCAAATGCAGGAGGGAAAAAAGGGGAAACTTGACTCAGAGAGGAAATTAATGGGTTGATATGGAACAGGATTCATGTCCATGCTAGAGCTCAGAAATACTGTTGAATTAACATGCACTTATACTCCATTAATATGCAAACTGCTGTAGGCTGTCTTAAACACCTCAATGCATTTTCATAGATCTCACAATCACAATTCTGCTACTTTTATGCATGCTGAGATAGCAACAAAATACATTTATTTTTTGGCTAATGAACCAACAGGAGTCCAACATACAGAGTTAAATACTAGTTACATTGAATATCTGGTGTGGAAGAAGATTGGGCCACAATTTTAAAGTAAATAATCTGTAATCATACAGAATTATGAGTCACTCGAAAGTGAAGCTCTTTATTTATTCTCTCCTGGTGTTATTCCAAAAGAATGAATAAGACATTTCAAGTCTTTCTGTGTTAGGGGGCACAGTTGGGGAATTAAATAAATGAGTTATCAGACTGGACTTAGATGAGGGAGGTGTCTACATTATGTCAGAGAAATTTGGGCTCTGTGTTTATGTAGCTACAATGGTCCAGCATTCCCATGTAAGCCATGTATGGCTGACCTGGTGGAATATTTGCTGTGGCAGCAGGAGGCTTGTGGTGTAGCCTCTGGGCGTGATGCAGGAGACAGCAGAATTTCATCTCCCACTCAGATTCTGCATTCCCAGAACAGCCTCTTCATAATTCCTCTTTCCTTGGTATTCCATTATCCTTACAAGCCTCTGCATCTCTGTTTCTGGGCAAGGACCTTGGAAGAAAATGGGTTGGGCTCTTCAAAAGTGTGGACAAAACTCACTCTGGGCTCTATGAAACTGATCTCGAACTTCAACTTGACAAGGCAATGACACAGTTATCTATAAACTCAGGTCTTCAGAGGAGTTATCCCCTTCTTACTGTAGATATTGTTACACCAGGGACTGATTCATCCATTCATGCAACAAGAAGTAATTTCACAATTAGGATGTCTAAAAGAGGAGTCTAATAGTAAACATTATTCAGGTGCAGAAATTAACAAATCATCTGTACAATATGACCAATATCCATGGGAGTGGCTTGAGCATCTGAGTTTTCATGGTTAGACTATCACTCCCTCCCCAAAACAAATGCAGAAATTAAACCGCAGAGTTCAGGTGAAATCTGGAATAATCAGCAACAGTTTTTAATTAACATGGGCAATGTAATCTTTTGTATGACCCATATATGAGTCTTTTATGAAGCCAAGGAAAAGCTGATCTGTTGAAAACTTCATTTTCAGCTTGCCCTGTTTGAATCATTCCATCGTTGTCTCAGCCAAGCCATTTAATAAAAAATTACATTATCCAGATATTGTACTGCAAACCCATCATTTCTGCAAAAGCCTGCCTGCTTGTAAATCAAAACCTTTTTAAGGCAGAGGAAACAAGGATTTCTTGCTTCAAGTGATGGAAAAGTAGTGTACACAGGAATCTGATAATGCCAGTAGTAGAGGTCACATCCATTAGGATAATTTCAACCCATTTAAATAAACACAGCCACAGCGCCAAGTAAAATCCAATACTAGATGTTGCAAAGCAAGTCATCACACCTGAATACTTTAGTTTTAATATTTACTGGAAATAAATCAGGCCAGGAAAGCAATCTGGAAACAATACTGTGAGATGACTACCAGAGGGAGTGCATACCACAGTGTCTAGGGTGCTTAGGGTTTTCTTCTTTTTCTCTAGGTCTTGCAATGCTTGGCAAGAGTGCCTGTTGTAATAGTGATGGCAGGATTACTTAGAAGCCACAGAGCGTCCATGTGTGCTCCAGAATTTTCTGCTATCATGGTTTTGTAGGGTATCAGTAGTTATCACAGAATCATAGAATGGGTTGGGTTGAGAGAGACCTTGAAGACAATCTAGTTCCAACCCCCCGCCATGGGCAGAGATGCCAACCATTGGATCATGCTACTCAGAGCCCCATCTAAACTGGTCTTGAACACTTGCAAGGATTGGGCAAAAATGTTATGTTGGAAAACATAGAGAGACAACAGGGATGTGCTGTAGCACTCCCAGTTCCACTCCCAAAAGAGGTTCCAAAGAAAGAGAAGCTCCTCTTCACCTGAAGCATATTTTTACACATAGGCATTCCAGTACTGCGTTTCATTAAAAAAGTTTTCACCAATAAATATGACCAATTTTAGAAACATTTGACTGTTTGTAAGTCCATTGCTCCATAAGTTCCAAAATTAGGACAAGGAAAGCAATATTAATAAGCTGAATTGATAAGAGAGGAGAAAAATCTTATTTTGGAGCTAATCAGGAACAAACATTCAAGCTGTGCCTTACTTTAAGAGCCCCATTCTGTTTTATTTTGTTTCAAAAATTGTAGAAAACTTGTGGAAAATGCACCAAAGCTGATGAAAATTGTGACTTGAGTTCGTAAAAATGAAATGACATAGCTGAAGAGCTACAGAGAGTTACACAAAGGCTGCAAAAGTGTAACTTCTGTAACTTTTGAAAACTATTTTTATGCATTCATCTCAAAACATGAACTGTAGTAAAATTTTCTTTATAAATACAATCTAGAATGCCAATATGAAGACAATAGCTAGAAATCTGGTGGTTTTTCTGCCTGTTGGAGAGCCAATGTGATATGGCACAGATACTTCTTCTGAGTCTATGTAGCTGGTCTGGAAGTCTATGTCAGTGCAACATCACTGATTTTAAAATGGCCTCATATGCTAATTTTTAAAACATTGTTCTCTACAGTCAATATGACAGCACTGACATATCTTCTAGGTATTTCCAACCACGCTATCCTTTGATCAGCTTGTCACTCAGGCAACACAGGTTTGTAGACACATCTTTATTCTCCTTCAACCCATTATTTAAAACTGTAGTAATGACATCAAATCAAATGACATTGAATGACATTAAATAATGTCAACATTACAATAATGGTTTTGGGAAAGGAGGCATTAACACTTTATCAATATCTCTTCTCCACAACCTTTCCTTAACAACACACCTTCACAAATTATGAAGCCTGAGCAATCTCTGCATTTTAGTAGTCATCAAGCGTGACACTCATTTTTGCCTTCCTTTTCCTGTGTTATATTCACTTGCCCATGTTCTCAAGGAGCACTTGACATTTAAATTGTTTAAAAGATACTTTAGCATGTGAGGACCATATGCCTCATCCTAAATTACTGAAAATACTACAGTGATTTGAGAGCTCTTAGCAATGATCTCTGAGATCACAAAGAGTGGGAATGATACCGAAGACTGGAACAGTGCAGATGGATTGCTCATCTCTAAAATGGGATAGGAGTCCTAAAAGGAGGTACAAGAGAGTTACAGATCAACCAGTTTAATTACAGTGCTCAGAAAACTATTGGACAAAAAAAAAAAAAAATCCAACAAAATATTTGTAACCTGGAAGATAATGGAAAACTGACTATCACCCAGCATGGACTTCTCAATAGCAAATGATTTCCTTCTATTATAGTGTAGTAGGCCCTGTGGACAAAGCAGAAGCAGTAGATATATTTTTAAAACAGAAATCTTTTAACATTGTGCACATGGCATTTTCCTAAGCCATTTAAAAAGACATGTTTTTAAAAAAATGCTACAGTATCAGAAAAGAAAAGATAGAAAAGATTATGGTTCACTGATAAAATCAAACATATCATCTGTTGTTGTCCTGTTCAAGATTTCCTTTTGTGATGTAGATGATGGAATGTTTATTGAGAGAGTGGGAAGCAACACAACCACAAAATCTTTAGAGAACAGCAAGACAATTTAAAATTGTCATGTAACACTAGAAAAACTCTCCACAAAAAAGAGAGAATAGACTCATATTTATCAACCATGGGAGATAGTTATCCATTGTAATACCAGTGCGGGGAGAAAACTGGTTTTGCGAAAATTTTGCAGAAAGACATTTAGTGTCAGAAGACAAATATTAGTTTAAATTCATAATTCTTGCTAAACAACAAAAGGGAAGAGGAGATCAGTGGGACACAAAATCATCCTTCTGGTGTGTCACTTCTAAACCCAGAGAGCACCAACCAGAGGTCATATGCAGAAAACTAATATGCAATTTAGAGACTTAGGAAGCATTAATGAGGGGAGACTGAAGTTCCTAGTCTTCATCAAGCTGCAGAAAAAAGTGGAGACAAATCTCTAATTTTCTAATAAACGTAAGATTATTGAATTGAGATACTGATTAATCTCTTTTCCTTGACCAAGATAAGCAACATAAGAAGTCATAGGTGCCATGGAAAGCATTCTAGCATTTTAATTGGAATAACTGAGATGTAGGTAGGGTTTTTCAAAACATCAAAAACTAATGGCTAGAGCCTTAATCCTTGAACATTTTTAAGAACAAGCTAGACAAGTGACATATTTGCCATGACATATTTGATATCTCTACTACTGTGGGGAAATGGTCCCACGAGGTCACTTCCTTTCATACTCTTACCTACTATGGAGAGACACTACCAGGAAAAGTGGTAATCTGTGCTTTGCCTATTCTTTGAATAAATGAAAGATGGGGTCTAGCAGGACTTTCCTTATGCTGCAGCAAAAGATAATATTTTTCTATAAATACCTATGAAGCAAGACTAAATTTATAATATAAAGGAAAACAACAAGCAACAGTATTAATTTGGCTTTATTATGTTTTCTATTTCCATTTTGACATGCCTCACTACCTTATTAGCAATGTAAAGATATGAATACAGAAGTGCTCATTTTATCATGACAACATTCAGTTTTGAAACTAATCTAAAATAAAACCCAGGGTATGCACAGAAAACTCAATTATGAAACAAAAGGCATCCAGTATGAAATTAAGGTAGTACATTCCATGTTTTATGTTCTGGCATTGTAGTTTGTTACAGGGGTTTTTTGCTGATAAACCTCCAAAAGCTCACATAGCCAAGAGCAGCTCTAATGGACTGAATCAAAAATTACTCACTTTCATCTGCTGAAACAAATTGGTTTAATATACAGTTGTTTGCTGTCAAATATACTAAAAAACTTGTGCCAAACAAAATTATAGGCTGTGCTTCTTATTTGCCTGGTATATTTGGTAGGTGGGGGAATGGGAAAAGGAGGAAAGACAGTGGGTGGAATTATCTGTGCACTTGCCAACATCAGACTAGATAGCATTAAGAAGATGTAACACATACAATATGCGCGCAATGTGTCTGAGTTACACAGGCATAAAGTTTTTTCCTTCCATTTTTTAATGTTTGACCATGTGCAACTAAAAGGTTCTAACCTGTTGGGCATTGCAAGATAGTATGCAAATAGGGCAGCTATTGACAAAGGACTACAGTAATTCACTTTTCTGTTAATCAGGGTGTGATTATCATTTGATTCTTTTGAACTCCATCCAGCTTGCTATTCTGTCTCTACTTCAAGCAGGTGTTTTGTTGTTGCCAGACCATGAATACAGCCCTGTGCCTGAGTCTTTCAAGTGTGCTAGCTGTGCAGATGAATTTTGCCTGCAAACTTTCCTCAGGCAATGAACTGACTAGTGAAACATGCTCACAACAATGTTAATCTAGCTCAGGGACAAGCAGTGCACATGAAAGACTATTTTTAACCTAATTTTTAATTGATATATTTTGTCCACTGCAAGTTTTTTCTCTCTCTTTTTTTCTCTCCACTCTTTCTGTCTCTCTCTGTGTCTTTATATCTCCCTTCTTTTTTCGTTCTTTTTTTTTTTTTTTTTTGAGACAGAAAATGGATTGAAGTGAAATGAAACTGCACTAGCTGGCAGAAACAAGGGTGAAGTTAAATAAAATGTGAGAGGGTGGATGCTCAGAAAAGAATTCGCCTTTGATTTTAAAGATTAGATAAATTGGAAAAGTAATAATCAGGAAATTGAAAAGTGGGGACTATTATGCATTAGCATTGTGACTAGCATAACAAATCTTGTTTATTTCTTTGTACTTTCAGGATGGTGCAATGTTTTATATTATAAAATAGCTTAAAATGTCTTCTGGAAAGGGGTCACAATGATACATTTTAACTCTGCGATCCTAGCAAGAAATATTTGTGAAGTAATATGATTTAATGATGTTCAACAGAAACTGGTTTGAATATCAGAATCTTTCATACTTGTTCGCAATATATGTGTAAATGTAACTTGTTTTAAAACATTTGATTGGTCCATTTCTATACGATATATTGGCCTTGGATATTTTTGCATCAAGTATACTTGTTGATCTTTAACCAAAAATGTATATATATGTACACCACTCTGGATCTAAAACATGATTTAGGATGAAAACATGCTTTAGAATAAAAATTACAAGCATCTATATGCTGACTACACAAAGCTTCCCTCCTAATTTTTTAATACATTGTCTAACAAATGCTTAAAAACAAAAGTCCAAGAGGCTGATTTGACAAAAGAAACATTCAGAAAAGGAGTTTCAAAGCTCACTGTTCAGAGGTTGGGTGTTTTCTCTCTCTCCTCAATATCTACATGAGAAATATTTAACATGGAAAAGATACCTTATATTGTCTGCTCTTTGCCATTTGCTCTTAGTCAGTCAGAAATTGGTTCTTTCCCCTTCCTTTGGACAGAAAAATACAGAGCTCTCTCTTCTCTTCTCTTCTCTTCTCTTCTCTTCTCTTCTCTTCTCTTCTCTTCTCTTCTCTTCTCTTCTCTTCTCTTCTCTTCTCTTCTCTTCTCTTCTCTTCCTCTTCCTCTTCCTCTTCCTCTTCCTCTTCTCCTTCCTTGAAAGGGAAGGTTTTTTCCCAGAAGTTCCTGTTCATCATGTCTGTTTCTGTTCTGATGTCTGTTTTTCCTTGCAGTTCCAGGCAGGAATACCTTTGACCTCCGTGGCCTTGCTGTGGGTACATCATCAATTCCATGCTGAGATGCACATGTGGAAGGACATCCAGCTACATCTGAGGGAATTTGAAAAGCTAAAACAGGGGGATCAACACTTGATCTACTTGATCAATTATTTGCAAAAGGAGAAGGAAAATCAAACTACTTCATGGGGGTGGAGGGCAGGGGGGATGAACAGGGGAAAATGAACATTGGGGATATAGAAGGTTTGCAATAATGGAGAGAGAACCAGTGGAACTGAAGGCACTGATAGCAAGAGAGGCTTGATGTTTTCAAAAGTGGAATGATTGAGCATGAACAGAGAAGAAAATAACCACATATTTTGAAAGCTCAAGAAACAGCAGCTGAAGAACTTCTAGATTCTGTTCCAAGCAGTTGTAAAAAGTTTGGGAAAAAGATATTTTCTGGTGAGTTTTTTTGGTATCTCAAAACCACATCACAACAGTAAAATGGTCATTTAGTTCTTTATTAATCCTTGTGTGTATTAGCATTACAAAAATATTCCAACATTTTCTCTGCCTACTGCTTATTTATTTTAATACATTATTCTTTCATTTTTAAGACAAATGCTTTGTTTATGACATTTTTATATGCTTGCAAAACAGTTAATTTTAGACTAATTTGGGACCTTAATTATATAAATCAGAGTAAGAATGAGAAAGGAAAAAACCTTCTTTTTTTTTTTTGATTCTTTCAATGGTATTATATCAGACAATATTTTAAAATATCTTTTGCAATTATTTTAGGCAACTCATGATGTCTTTACATCATATGATTAATTATAGAATGATTTTTTGTACATAGAATGACATCTGCGCCATTGAATTATAGTGTGTCCGTACAGGTAACTATCATTTAGTTGGCAAATTAAGGAAATTCAGTCAGCATCCATCACTTTCATACAAATAGTTTGTCCTCAGCTGAAATAGTTTTAGAAGTGATTTTCAATTTAAAAATTTCAGTCCATTTCAAGAATTGCTTTTCAATTGTAGTATAATTTTAGATAAAATGAACTATTCCTAGATGTAATAATCACCACAAAAATAAACTCACAGTTGCATGATTGACACTCCTAATCAGGGAACTTAACTGCTGTTTAGTTATAAGGACAGACGTACTTGGACTTTATTTTTACAGTAATGGATTTCAGGTGTCAGCACTGGTTGAAGACAGTCCTATTTCCATTTTCTCTTCCCTTGTGGCATAATGATACTGCACAAAGTGGTGGGAAATAGATCAAAACCCCGAAGTGCTCAAAATAATAATACTTTTCATGTGTTTGGTTGGGTTTTTGTGTTGGGTTTTTTTTCCATTTGCTTTATATTTCTTTTTACATAGATCAGCTCACTAATCCACTGCACAGTGGAATCATGTCTCGAATGCGGGAGAACACAAATAAGCTTCCTCATCCCACTCAAGTGCTGCAGCCTTGGGTTTATGTTGGAGCTGTGCCATAATACACTGTTTTATGATACAGCTAATCTGATCTGACAGCTAACTGCCACCAGACAGAGCAATCTTTCCTCTTCCCTGCCTTTCCTCCTGGCTCTGGCTATGTGTGTCTGCCTGCTCTCGTGTCCTGGCAGTGGTACGCCACCAATTCCCCAGAGGGATGGCTCAGTGGAATAAACTGACAGAAAAATATTCCTTTCTTTCTTCTTGGCATCTTGTCTGGCCCCCAGACTGTTCCTGAGGAGGGCTGGTGAACACCAGTTTCTCCTGGGCCAGGCAGAAGAGAGAAGCAGAGGACACCTGGGGCAGCCTGAGGCCAGCAGCAACCCCAGATCAATCTTCTGTACCCACATCTTGTCAGGAAGCAGTACAGCACATCAGCAGTGCCACTGCTGACCTCCTGGTACCTGTCTTAGAGTGTTCACTATTTGTAGAGTTATTTAAAACTAAAAAAGCCTCACAGAAAAAAAAAATGTTTAAGAACACCAGAGTTATGAACTGTCAAGAACAGAGCAGTCCCAGTGGGAATTTAAGGGTATGGTAAGATATAAGCAAGGTATTGTATTTGGTATAACCCTAGATATTGTAAGTGCTAATTATTGGGTTTTTATCAAGTCTCTGAAACAAAATGGGTGATTTGAAATGGTTCTAGACTGACACAAATAATATTAAAAAAAATGACAAATATCATTTAAGTCTTTGAGGAACTTTTCACAGAAGAGAAATTTCTTATTTCTGCTGAGTATTGGTTTCCTATGGACTGAGCCCTAGGTTCATCAACCTCATCATGGATTTACTCACTGAGTTTTCACTCCATGGAGTTTTCCAGGGTATAGGTAAGGTGAAATAAATCAGCCCACAATATGGAAAAATTTCTCATGATATGTGTTTTGCTCTTCACCAAACTTCTCTGTTTCTCTTTTGTGGAAAAGAAAAATGTTAAGCAAATACTCTGAGGTGAAATACTATGAAAACTGTCTTGAGTAGAAATGCATTACTAAAACTGTCTCTTTCACCCATTACGTAGAGTTCTGCTTTGCCCTGCTTTGCCATGTAGTTTGTGTATTTCTGTGCCTTTGGAGGTTCCTTGATCAGCACTGAGGACTTCTAAACTAGTGCTCACAATATGTTCATTTATGGTCACCTAGTGATTTCATTGGAGTACTCAGACACTATTCCAGTTTGAGTATATTACTTTATTATTATTATTCAGGAGAAGTTTTTAGTGAAACTGGAGTAAGAATTGCTATAAACTAATGTCTAAACTCCAGTTTGAGAGGTAATCGTTGTAGCAGTTAGTACTGGAGCTTCTACAGCTGTTTTTAATTCTTTCTCTGTGATACCCTTAAGTTATCCACAGTGATCTGAGTAACAGAAAAATTGGTTTAAATGCAGTGCCAAAAAAACAAGGGTCTCCAGACTTTTCCAGGGCAATGAGAAGTATTTCCAAGCTGAGGTGATCTGCTAGATATTTTTATCCAAGAGGTGTAGGAGACGAAGGAAGCTGAGTTACTAATACCTAAACAGACAATAAACATATATAACTATTTATGTAAACAAAGAGTAACTGAAAAATGCAGTTAGATAATGGATGTTAGTAATGCTAGCTGGAAAGGCTTTCATCATAATAAATTTCTCAAATTTAATTGCATAAGTCTCACTGTTTTCAGTTCTATAAACAGGATCATTAGGAAGCACTGAAGAATAACAAAAATACTAATAAAAAATGACAACAATAATATCATAAAAATATACCTCATTGTCATAAATGGATTTCTGAAATGGGTATTGGCAAATTCTGAAGGTTATTTTCATTATCATGCCTTGTTACCATACTAAACAAGATTTTTTTTGTTCTACAGTC
>VXBB01020090.1:24480-42198 GCA_013399915.1 Illadopsis cleaveri | reverse complement strand
TTATATCCCAGCTTTTTATTTTCAATTATAACATGCAAGTTGTATATACACACTCAATAGATGTCCCAGAATCTGAAGGCTGGGAAAAAGGATAAAATTCAAGCTATCCTTTTGGGGCTAAATTAATTATCTTGCTGCATCATTTGAGTAGTGCTTATACTTTACCAAACGTAGCTCCTGGTTTGCATGCACACTGTAAATGGCCTAGAGAAGGATCACAGTCATTGTTGCCTGGCATTCTTTCCTCATGAAAGAGAGGGAACAGTGGGAATGAAACCCTACCTTTGCCAGTTGTGGACCAGGCATGAGTGAAGAACTACTGTGCACCAACAGATTTGCAATATCTACATTCCTACGCCTCTCCAGGCATTTCAAGGTAGAAGAAGGGGAACTGTACCACTGAGAAAACTCTCTAATGTCATAGATTCTCAGTCACAAAGATCTGTGTTTCATCAGACAAATGTGCTAGTCCTGCTAGTCCTGACAGGAGGAAGCTGTGTGAGACACATTTAAACCATCACATTTGAAACCAAAATTATTTTACTCCAAATAAACCCCTATGTAAATCACACAGCTGCCTTTTAACACTGATTTTGAGAGCCCCAGAGTCCTGCTTGCTCTATTGTTGGGCGATACCTTCCCAAGCAATGCCTTTATTTCTGGGTATCCACTGTCTGCTAGCTTCTCATTCATTAAGGAATGATTAAAGACACCTCAGCTGAAAATGTAAATTCCCACTAAACATTTTGACTTTAAATAGAAAAACCTTGCCCTTGCTTAACAAACCTTGGGATCAGACTCCTCTTGGGAAACATAGAAAAACTGGAAAGGAAAGGAGCCTAAAAACTTATTACTGTCACCAGTAATGCATGAGAAAAACATTGCAGAGTGGAGCTGAATGACAAAAGAGGAGACACTGGCCACTATATTCACTGTGATACCAAAAAAACATTAATTTAAATAAAGTTCAATCACACGGCACATAAATAACTATCTCTGAGAAGAATCTGGGCCCCTTTGCAAAGCTTCTCTTAAATATAGTATCTGTACATAAAGCACAAGCCTCCTGAGCACGATGAGGCAATGATGTACTGTTACACAGACCCGTGTGGTTCCAGAGCCCACTGGAGAGAGACAAGGTTTTGTGCCGTAGAGATCTGGAAGAAACAGTGAAGGATAAGATAGAGCCAGTAGTACCAGATATGACACTCAAAATTGGGCAGCACCTCAGAGCCTGATCCCTTGTTGAGAACAGACTGGTTCTCTCTTTATGGCAGAGAACCCACAGATCTGGGATGAGGGAAACAGGGAGCAACAGCAGCCTCTAACTCGTTTTCCATATCCTCAATTGCCTGGCACAGCAGGATAGAGGGGGCAGTTATGACCTGGAATGTACAGGGAAGACACAGCTGTCTGGAGCAGCAGCAGACAGCCAGGGGATTTAACCTCACTACCTGAAAGGACACTTGACACCTGCATGCAGGAGTGCAAATCTTTTTCTCTGTTTTGGGTTGTTTTTTTTTTTTTTTCCCCACAACTTCTATACTCTGTCCTTAACACAGAACTTCTGTCTACTGTTGTCAGTCGGAATGAGGTGAGCAAGTTGTCTGGACTGCTTCTTCAGAGACAGTTGAAGGAGACAGGCCCCTGGGAAGCTGACTAGTCCCATCCAGTTCGACAAGTGCATTGGGATGTGATTGATTATCATTTTTCCATATGTGATGCCATTAAGTATGATACTAGGAAAAAGTTTTTTACGGAAAAAGTGATAAAGTACTAGAATTGTCTGCCCAGGGAGGTGGTGGAGTCACCATCCCTGGATATGTTTAAAAAGAGACTGGATGTGGCACTCGGTGCCATGATTTAGTTGAGGTGTTAGGACATGGGTTGGACTCGATTATCTTGAAGGTCTCTTCCAACCTAATCATTCTCTGATTCTGTTAGTCTGTGATGATTAGACAAATCAACCAAACTCCACTGGAAAACTGATTTTCAGACCACAAAAGGAAGACAAGTTGAATTACCATTTATACAGTCACAAATACAGTTACTTATCTTATAGGATGCCCCAAAAGAAAAGGTATTTTACATAACCAGACCTTTTTCTTAAACTTTTGACTCAGATTAAAAAATACAAAAAGGTATCATCATGTTAACAGGAAGGCATAATGGAGTTTTTCAATCTTGATAGGGTCATTATGAATCAGAAAGTCATCTATGTATGCATTTTCCAGAAAATCAGCCAATATGGAGCTTTTTAAATTTATTTTGCTTTGTCTTAGTACAGACAATTTACCATTCAAGCATAATGGTTTTTTCTTCTTAAATTTATGCTGCCAGAAGTCCTGGAGAAGTAATCAAAAAACTGTGTTCTCATTTAAATGTTATGTTTGACATTACATCCAGCAGTACATGCAATGTAAATTAAATAAAACCATTTCAATAATAATAAAATAGGCCAAAATAATAAAAAACTTATTATTTGTACATTGCAGGAGATTTTTATAAATTTTATGATAATTCTCTATTCCATTTTAAGAATTTCTGCATGCTTTTTACCCCTAAAAATATCATTAGTACTTAATTTGGGTCCATTACACATAGACAGATTTTTAATTTTGTCTTTTTTCTAGCTTGGTTCAAATATGTCCAGTCCCTATTTCATCACATTCAAAAACAAACAATGAAAATTTTTAATCCTTCCTAGGTAAGCCTATATGTACTGCATGACACAAATCTTTGTATTTTTAACTTTATAATTTTGTCCTATTAAAAACAAATGCCCAAATGAATAGATTAAGGAGCATAAAAAGGAGAGGAATAGCATTGTTTGTTACCTGTGCATTCAGATATTTGTAAAAGCAGCTCCCAAAGTTACTGCTTCTCTCTGCACTATAATGATATTGTACAGTGCCTTTTGGCTCTAGCACAATGTGTTATGCATCAGTGTTTAAGAGCATATTGTGCACCATTATTGCCCTCTCTCTAGAGGACTACAAACTGCATTAGTTTGAATTACCAAATCAAAACTTTATGTGCAGCAGTTCCCCCACAAGGGCTTTAGCATTTTTATGTCATAATCCCTCTATTATCCCCCTCCTCACATGCTTTATAACCATTAAGTTATTGAAAAATTCTCAACAGATGTCATCTTAAGATGAATGTTGCTGTGCCGACTGGTATCAAGGCTGGAATCTGGATATTGCTCAACTTTACTAAAAATGTCAGGGAGAGAATAGTCAGCTGTAAAAATACAAGATATGCCAGCAATGGTTGTTTTCATGTCAACTGCAACATGACTTGTAGTGTTCGCAATTTTAGCTTCTAGAAGATGCAGTTTTCATTTGATGGGTTGGCAGTAATGGCTTGAGATATGTAGCAAGAAAAAGAAAAATAATTCAAGGGCTTTTTTTTCTCCTCTCCTTTTATGATGAAAGCAGATTTGTGCATTAATCTGATTTAAGTCTCAAGACTTACCTTTTAGCATATATTGTTCCTATTGAGAATTTTGTTGAAATACAGAAACTTTTTGCATAGGGGTAATAATTAGAGCAGGTTATTGGTGATCATGTATTCTCTTTGCATCTAAAGCACTGAAATACCAAACATGATTGCTATGATGGTAATGATAACAATTTTATATTTTCCCTCTCATTCTATTGGGACATTTGTAATTTTAAGCACCAAAAAGACATAAAAATATACATTATGACATAATTTAGAACCATCTTAAATTTGAAGAAAACAAAGCAAAAGACATTTACTTTCAAAAGAGGTGACAGTATAGTATTTAAATAATAGGAGACACACATGGCACAGATAGCTGTCAAAATGAGATTAAAAAACAGAACCAGGGCCCACATTAGTAAGAGCTTTAAAAAAATAGTGGCATTTGATAGTAAATCAGCTTTTTAAGAAGCAGTTACTGTACAAAAGAAAGGAATAGCATAATATGCTCAATTCATCTGAGTTCTTATATTCACAGCTGATGTGACAAACCTGAGAGATTTTTAAAGAGGAAATTACAATAATCAACCCCCATGATGAAACAGGTATATTGTGTGTAAAGCTGGCAAGGAATATATAAGGGATATACAGTCTGTGAGGACTGAAGCCGAAATAAATCTATTGGTATTGCATCTGAGATGTGAAGAGTTTTAGTCAAAAACGAGACTTGAGATTCTTAATGTGAGTCTTCTACATCTTACTTTTACAGAAGGAAAAATCAAATTACAAAAAAGCTTCCTATTTTTCTCTGGTGCTCCCCTAAAGGCCCAGAACTGGTTAATGGAAAGTTTTCCCATAGTGTCAATGACAGAAACTGTTACTATTTCTTTGATTCACAGCTGTATCTGCTATTCTAGCTGTCTAGACCCCTATAATTAGGAGAAAATTGGTTTCTGGACAGCTTTCCAGCTATCCACTTTCCATTTTGCATCCTAAAGGCTCCTCCCTTCTATGGAAGATCATAGCTTCCAGTGGTGAAAAGATATAAAGAAGAGATGGGATTCACCAAAGAAAACTCTTTTAGCTGATATTAGCTGTCATAGAGAAGAGGCAGATGAAGTCAATCTTGCCTGTAAGCAATAAAAAGTGGAAATGCCAAAACAGGGCTGTCGAAGGCAACATAGATCTGACTCTTCACTGTAAAAAATGGTGTGAAGGAAGATGATGCACTCAAACTGCCAGATATTCAAAACTCCCAGAAATGCTCAACTCCAACTGTTTTAATAGGTGACACTTTTGAATGTCCAGGCACCTTTAGGAGAATATTGAATGCTGAATTTTGAAAATAAAAGATGCTGAACTTCTGTTTTCAAGATTTGTTTAATGACAGCAAACTCATCTCGTATTTATGTCTTTATAGTCACTGTGTGTTCCGTATTATTCCTATTTGTCTCTCTTGTAAAGGTATTTTAATTCATCTCATTATACGGTGTATGCTGCTTTTCTTGTGTAGTATGATTTTAAAACTTGTGTCATATGAACATTTCCGGTTCTTTTGGATATGATACTCTACTTGAATTTTACTCACAGTTTATAAATTGAGATGGTTAATGTATTCATTTATATGCTGTGATAGTCTTCCAGCTCAAGGCTTTAATATTTCATTGCAGTGCTAGTATCTGATCTGAGGAAATATATTTCTGTATATTTTGGAAGAATCTTCTTAGATTTTCCCAACATTTATTTTCATATGATTCTTTAATGAAGGTTTGGATTTGTTCTGCTCTTTTATTGCATATTCTTACCTCTATATTTGCCTAGTGAGCCTGGTACATAATCTGCCACTAACCTGGATAATTTCTATTACTTTACTTTATAAAAGCCCAGGATGAGCTGCACTGAGGAAAGTAATTGTAAAGGCATCTGAGGTTCTCCAGTGCTATACGAGACTTTGCACAAAGGTTATACACAAAAAATGTCAATGGTAAGCTAGAACCGCCCTAACTTACACATATTTCCTAAATCTCCTACACCTCTGTCTGTGACACCAGGATAGTGTACATTAGCAGATAAATGACACATTTACTTCCAATTTCACCTGCACTTTATTAGGAGCTGGCCTATCTTTGTTAGAAACAGAATTCTTCTATCATGCAGTTTTCCATCTTCTTCTTCAGCTGTAATAACAGAAGCTAAATAACATTTAACAAATTGCCACTTCCTTATGCCCTGTCTTCAATCCCCTATCATTGTTTTTAATGGGACAATTTAACCTTTAAACCTATGTGTCTATTGCAGATATAGTTGAAGAGCTTTTAATTGAAATATTCCATACAACTTGACATCCAATATTGTTTCTTTGCTCCTCTAATTATCCTTTTAACTTTCTTCTGCTTATTTGTATAAACTCTCTCCAGTCTCTCTTTCTACCAGACTGTTTATATATTTTTCAAAAGCCTTTCAATTATTTGCTCATTCTACTCTTTACATGCTACATAACTACATTTGACCTCTGTAACCCTCCTCCTTGTTTAGATTTAGCTAAAATGAATTTCAGTTGCAAGGTCTGCAGCCATTTCTTAAATTGTTTCCCACTGCTCATCCATAGTGCTCATCTTTGTATTGGAGAACAACCAAACAAAATCTCTTTGGAAATGTTATACAATATCAGACTTTCTAATAGTAAAAACAAAGTCCCAATCCAGAAACATCTGAAACATGTTAGTTTATTCCAGTACAGGTATGAAAAATCAAGCCTAGACAGAGGTTTGCCAGTTCCCAATGGTGAGATGATTACTACTTTCAGGCTGTTTGGGTGCACGATATTTATGCAATGCAAAGCAAAATTCATCAGAATTCCTGCCAACTCTAAAAAATGCCAACTTGAGCAAGTCATGACAGTATTCCTGTCTTATAACTTAGAGTTTCTAGTCTTTCCCCTTCTCTGATGGGCATTACACTCCATCTATCTCTATGACAATCCTTCTTGCCCTGACATGCCTAATGACAGAACAAAAAGCACCTTCTGCTCTCAAATCTAAACTGTGGGTGTAGTGATTTACAGTGGCTGGTAGTAGGATGATTCGCACTAATCTGCTATTTAAGGTAGTCTTGATTTCCATACCACATATAGAAACCCTTACCTTTTATTTTGCATATGCCTATTTGATAGTTCTTTCCAGTCTCTTTTTTTTGTTTGTTTCTTTGTGGGTTTTTTGTTTATTTGTTTGTTTTGGGTTTTTTTTGTTTTCTCTGGAAAGTAATGTTTTCCACAGCTGAGAAGAGATGTGGTGCAGAATGGAGTTTATGGGTCACCCAAGATGCTTACATTGTTTGCTTATAGAGCAGTTTTTTGACTCGCTTTCTCATCACATGGCAAAGCAAAACTTCTGGACTTTATTGTTGTTGCAAGTGCCTCAGAGAGTGTTACTTGAAAGCCACTACCTTTGCTGGGCATATCTGGTAAAGATATTAAAGATATTATCTGGAAGTTAAGATGCTTTCCAGGAAAATTCAGCCTGTGACAGACAGATATAATCTTCTCCACAAGAATATTATCCGTCAAAACTTGAATAATTTTCAAGACTTTCCATGCTATACAAAATATAAAAAATATTTTACAAATTTTCTGTGAAATTTTCTGTGAATTTAATTCCCTGACATTTTGACACAATGTCTTCCCACACAGACAGTTCAGTAAGCTCAGTAGTATCCAGGTGTGCACTATGACTTCATATTATCTTCTTTGGGTTTTGCATATCCCTTTAACACTCAATAACTATGCAATTAAAACCCCTTCAATATCACATATTCTGCCCTTATTACAGTCCTCTCTTTTCCATATACAGTCTTCCTTGATGTCACTTAAAAGCAGACACTTATGCAATTAGAAAATGGTAGGAAATTCATTCATTGAAAATATTGATCTGTATATGAGGAGTTTCTTATGAATGATAAATCTGTTTCCTTGAAACACTTTCCTAATAAGATTAAGATCACTGAGTTGAGTTTTTATCTTCTGATCCATTGTGTCTCCTTAAAAGTAAGGGAGCTACCATATTCCATCAGGGAATTGTCATCTGACCAAATACAAAAGATAAAAGGAAGAATGAATTACTAAAATGAGGAATTATTTCAGAAGTGTATATAATCATTGGTTGCAGAAATTTTCTCTTTTCTGAAGCTTTCTACAAAAATGGGTTTTGACTTGTATGGAGATAATGTCATACAGCTTCAACCTACATGGGCAGACTTAAGTGAAACCACTGGGTATTACAACTTTTCTAGACCAGAAGCACACATACAGTTGAGTATTAAGTATTAAAATTCAAAAAAACATTTCACCGTTCTATAAAACTAAATATAAAGATCCTGCAAAAGTTTATTTTTTTCCTTTTTCTTTTCATTGATGTACTGAGTGTTCACCAAAACAGATTTACAAATACATTAAAACAGAAATCCCTTAGAACTACATTGGAAATCCTTCCCAAGTTTCAAAGATTTCCACAACAATGAACACAGTTTTAAGGTCTTAGAGTACTCTTAATATATAACAGTGCTGTTCAGTTGAGACAGAAACTACAGTATTCTTTTGCATTCAGTATAAGAAGATCAAGAGAAAGATTTTCTAACACACTTGGAAAGAAACAGAGCACTCACTCATGACTATTGAGTGGAATGTTTAACAGAAAAAAAAATCAAATATTTTTATTTTTCATTATGAAGAACAGTGAGGTTTATCACTAAGAGCATCTGAACAGCTGTGTCAGATCAGACCAAAAGCCTGTCTGGTTCCATATCCTGTCTCTGACAGTAGGCAAAGGCAGATGCTTGGAAAAAAGTGGAAGAAGATGACAAGTATATTGTGAAATTCCCCTGAACCCAGCAGTTGCATATTTAGGAAACTTTTTGAGGTAGATGTGTTATCTCCACTCCTCAAACTCCAGTGACATCTTTTATATTTTCTTCCAATGTGTTTTAGAATTCATGTCGCAGCCTTTCATATGGAGTACTACCACTGTTAATACTCCATATTGTTTGGAAATTTGAACCTGTCACCTTGTGGTTTTGTTTGATTGCAGATGGTTCTAGGACTGAAGGAGATGTGGTCTCTACACTGCACCATTTCTGAACATACAGGTGCCATCATAGCTCCCTTCTTTCTGTCAGTCTCCACCCATGCTAGTTTATTTAACATTTCCTCACTTAGAAGGTTTTTTTGTTCATATACCTGACTTTCCTTTGTATCTCCTTCCAGATAAAAGAGTCAGATGTACACAACATTTTCAGGTGTATTTATATAGTCGTATTTTCTATCTTGGCTTCTATTCTTTACCTATTAAGCCTCAACATTTGGGTTTTTTTCCTTTTAGTGAACATTGAAGTGATAATTATGAAAAAATATCTATTATAATCTAGGATCTCCATCCAGACTGTTAACAGTCATCTTAGAACCCATCATTATAGAACCCGTCATAAAACTACATTTGTTTTTCCATATGCACATCACATTTATTTGCATTAAATCCCATCTTCCAGTTTATCACTCTGTATCTCAGGGCTATGTAGTCTTTTTGCAACTCTCTGCAGCCAGCTCTGCATTTTGAGATCCCAAATGAATCATCATGATCAGCAAACTTTTTCACATAGTTATTAATCTTCTTTATGTGACAGTTTATTCAGAACTTCACTAGTCAATTCTCTTCTGTATTAAAAAAAAAATAATAATTCTACTGCCTCCTAATTTAGCGTGATTTATTTATCCAGGGTAGAGTCTTCTCTTATACTGCGGCTACCTAGTTTCCTTAAGAGTCTCTGCGGAGGACCCAGACTTTGTCTTATTTTCATTCACAGTACAGGTTACTGATCAGTGAGTTTCCAGAGCAAGTCCCCTTCTAGTCCTCTGGTATAAAGCCAGTTTTAAGTGTGAAGGTACATAATTCAGTCCATAATTCAGACATTTATTCCTTGAATTTCACCAAAGCTCTTGAAAGCATGTGTTTGGCTTATATGATGTAAAAACACCAATTTTGTAAAGTTGTTCTATGAGCTGTGCTCCTGATATTTAAATGTGATATTTGTATTCTCTTTTGTCTTCTTTCCGAAAAACAGTTCTGGCTTAAAAAAACCCCAAAAAAATCACTTCAAACACCTACCTGATGCAGGAATATTCAAAATATTAATTTAGGTTTTTTGCTACGTTGTAATCTATGTTGTTACCTCATCCAAGCACTCATTTTTCCTGATAAAATTTTAGGGTTTTGTTTTATCCCAATATGATTTTAGGGTTTTTGTCTGGCATTTGTATGTTTTTACATTTAAGCTACCAAAGTTCATGTTTTTTCTGGTCTTTATTCAGATTGAGCTTCATGTATTTGAAGGATTGCTTTTTAATTTTAGTAGACTTCCTTACTCTGTTGTTTGCCCATGCTGACTTTCTTTCGTTCTTTCTCTAACCTTTGAAAATGTATGCATTTGCGTTGTGACTCAAATAAGAGGCTCCAAATCATTTCCAAATTTCTTGTGAAGATTTTGCTTTTATAGGGGCTCCTTTTACGTTTTTTTAAGCATCTATCTTACTTTCATGTTGTTCTCTTTTGTAAATATTGCAAGACAGAAGAGATTTTTTCATCTCATTATTCACGCAAAACTGTTGAGATGAAGTATGTTCTAGAGTCACTCTTCGCCAAGAGTGTTATGACAATTTCATATAGACTGACTCAGGGCAAGGAGAATTATTTCTCCTTGGAGGTTTCTTGTATGGCTTGGCCCAGGAATCACTGGTTGTCCAGGAATCATTGGGGAAAAAAAAGGTTTGTTAGCACTTAACTCCATGTTTTCTATATCACAGAGCAACATTTCTGCACCATTTTCCCTATTTTTAACTTCTCTTAACTGTCCCTCTGATTTATTTTATTGAATTTTCTGAGGCATCTTTTCCTCCAGTTGTACAGGTGCCTGTAAGCTAGAAGAGTGCATGTAAGAGGGCTTTAGATAGGTTCACAGATATGATTCTGTAATACCCCATTTGGAAGTGGTAGACAAGCTAGGAAAACTCTTTGCCTCCAGCAATGGTCTACTGATATAGTTTTGGTGTAAGAACTGTAACAGAGAATCCAGATCAGCGGCAAAGACTACAAATAAAATGATCTTAAAATGAAAACACACTCACGTGACAAGGAAGCTATTAATATTAACTGGGACATGTGCTTAATTTCACTGCAATATAAACACACTTTTGATGTCCATTTTCAAAGTATGCATTTGTATATAATTATGCTTAATGCATATCATATCCTGCAGTCTTATGATTTTACAGTCAGACTGATGGAAGTGCTTATTTTTTTCATCTTCTTTTATTTGCATTGCAAAATATTTCTTTGTCTTTATTGTTCTTACCTGCTGGAAACAACTTTCTTTTTCATTAATCAAGTGGATGAGTATTTCCAAGAGTCATGATATACCATATTTGGAAAATTTGTAAATATTTTCTACTTTCAAGTAAGTGAAGAACTGCAGTAATGTACTAATGTTAGTGCAATTTAATCTATTATATATATAATTTAGCAACATGAAAGAAAAAAAATTCTTGTTATAATGTAGATTAAAAAGAGAGTTCTGACTACAGCCTTATCAGTAGTACTTTTAGACGTATTTAATTTTCTTTTTCAGTGATTGTTGTCACAACAACTATTGTTTCCAGTAAGCTTCATATTCACCCAGCAATAATAATGCCATTTTAATCTTGTAATGATGTGTCTTCTCTAGCTGAATTAATAAGGAAACTAACTAAAAGATAATTTGGGATATCTCTGAAATGCGTGCTGATAAAAAGACCATGATCAGTCTGACTACATGTTGTTCTTAGTAACATTATGCTAATAATAGTAAATAAAAGGCTTTTATTTGTATCCTTCATTTTCTTTATAAAGATAAATATTGATAGATTTGCGCGAAACAATACAAATGGCTATTTGCTTCTGGAGTTTATAGGCATGGCCTGGCTAAATGGAGCAGTGCTAGTCCTGTTTCCATCAAAGGTTTCTGTAGGATTTCAATACCTCTACTCAACTGAAGCGTCCTTTCATGCTATAGAAAAATAATAAAAAATGTAAATCAATGTCTACCTATTTGCTTGTATAATAATATCATTATACAATGAATGCCTTCATGGTCATTTAAAAATGTTGCAAGCGTTGCCCTAGCTTACAGGGGTGGCTTCAGCCAGGTGCTGCTCGAAGCTTCCCCTATATCCCATGGAACTGATGACTGCTGGCTCCAAGGTGCACCTGATTCTGGCCAAGTATGAGTCCATCAGCAACAGTGGAAGAGGATAGATTTAAAAAGGGTTGAGAGGTAGGAGGAATGAGCAACTTTAGATGGGCAGTGGAGTGTGAATATGTGAAAGAAACATCTCTGCAGACAGACAGTGAAGGTCAGGTCAGTGGAGAAGGACGGGCAGGAGGTGCTCCAGGTACAGGAGCTGGGATTCCCCTGCAGACCATGGAGGTCTGCAGGGGAGCAGAGATCCACCTGCAGCCTGTGGAGAGGACCACCAGAGCAGGTGAATGTTCAAAGGAGTCTGTGATGTGAAGTCCCCACCGGAGCAGGCTCCTGGGGGCACCTGTGTCCCTGTGAAGAGAGGAGCCCACCAGGAATAAGTTTGCTGTCAGGGCTCGTGATTCCATCAGGGATCCATGTTGGAGCAGTCTGTTCCCTGGGGAACAGACACCCCATGGAAGTGACCCACATTGTTTCATGAAGGTTTGTCTCTCATAGGAGGGACCCCATTGTTGCAGGGGAAGAATGTAAGGAGGCTTTCCCCTGAGGAGGAAGGAGCAGCAGAAACAGGGTGTAATGCAGCCCTCCTACTCCATCCCCTAGCAGTGCTGCAAGGGAGGAAGTTGAGAAAATCAGGAACGAAGTAAAACCAGAGATGAAGGGAGAGGTGGGGAAAAGATTTTTTTTGATTTTTTTTTTTTCCATTTTCTTAGTTATTCTATTTGGATTTGATTGGCAATAAATTAAATTAAACTTCCCTAAGTTGATTCAGTTTTGCCCATGCGGTGATCAGTGAGAGAACTCCCCATCTGTACCTTGACCCACAAGCCTTTCATTATATTTTCACTCTCCTGTGTCCAGCTGAGGAGGGGAGTGATAAGACTGGTTTGGTGGGTGCCTGGAGTCCACCCAGGAGCATCAAACTAGCAGAGCCTCACAGCTGGGACAGTCAAAATTACGCAATTATTTCTATGTCTAGGTGAGAACAGTCAATGGTAGCATAAATACTGCAGGTGTGCCCGTCTTCTGGCTCAAAAATACGTTTTGAAGTTGTGAGAATGGATCTTTGTTTCACAAAAAAACAGATTAAAATTTTGCATCTCCTGAATGGTGAAACTTCTCTTTCCTTAATGAGCATGGATACTTTGTGATGGATCAGCTCATTTTTGCATGAGTTCAGGACAATGAAGGGGTGTATATTCTGCTAATTGTATATGAACATTTATATACTTCAAATTTTCTCTCTTTCACTATTATTAATATGGATATATATAATTTTACTTTACATATTTTGGAAGATGGTGCTAACACCACTGTAGGTTTCTGTCTTCGGTCATGCATATTTGACTGGAAATTATTTGGTGCTATCTCAAGGGAATCTCTGCTAAAAAAACTTTTTGAATTCTTCTGTCTACCTTGTGGATAGGCTGGGATGTCTTAAAATCTTTGTTTTCTCCCTTTTTAGAGTTGTGTGTGTGGTGGTAATTAAGACACCTCAGAATTCTGGTGGAACCAGGAGATCCAGAGACCTCCACAAAATTAATCTTTTGGTTTTGATAGAGGAAATGGCTTGGAAAGCAGGAACAGATCTCTCATAGAAGCAGTGTAGATTTAGCACATTATAATATTTTTATTTCTGGTGCTACTACTGGTACAGCCACAGAACAAGATATTGCACTTTGTGAAAGAGGGTTTCTAAATCTGACCATTAATGTGTAGTGTGAAAGGAAATTTTAAACATTCTGATTAAAAAATTTACCAACTTAATGTGTTTTTCTCTCAGATTATATATTTTCTTGATGTCAAGGAACAACAAAGAAATTATTATTCTAAATCAGATTCTTATACAATCATTTTATGTGCAGATTAATCTAAAAATATCAAACTTGTATAGCATATTTGACACAAAATACATTTTCTGTTTTTTTCATATTAACAGAATCCCTAAACTACTGTACAGAAGATTTCCAAGTCTTTTAAATCTTGCCATTGGGGAAAAACCACACATTAGGCAAAATGTGGCCAAAAAGGGTATCCCATAATTTAGTTTTACTGCTATAAAAACAGGGAAAGTAATAGTATGTGCCTTTTTTTTTCTCTCAGTTTCCCATTCCTGTATCAGAAAATATACCTATGAAGAAAAAACAAGAGAATAAAGAGACAGGGTATGAAAACTATGCATCATTACCTGAAAGATAAAACCCTCTTTTTTCTTAACTTTGTGTATTTCATGATAAAACATACCAAACCACCCACTGAACATACAGTATTTATAGATTAATTTTTTCTTCCAATTCTTCGCTCTGGAGCTGTCTTATTGTTTGGTCTGCTTCCAAATGCCAATCTTAGCACAGAATGGACATTTGATCAAAAATAAAGCGTTCATATGTCTGTGTTGGCACTGTACTGGAGGGCCTCACATAGCTCGGTATTGTGTGAGATTGCGTTACTTAATCTTCTGACAAAATAGAATCACGTCTCACACGTAACTTCTCTTACAAACATCATAAGTAGCTTCCACTTGTAGACAGGATTCCCGTGTTCTTGACTAGGGCAGGCCAGTCATATGCTGTGAATTCATGGTGTATAGAAATGTGAGAACTGCCAGAGGGCAAACGAGGCATGGCAGTACCAAGCACCACCATCATTTTACATATTTTTAAATGTTTCCTCTAACTGGGACTTGATAATTTCAGTCACTGTAAAGAACCCGAAAAAAGAATTCTTTCTGTATATCCAGAATTGTTCATACAAGAGCACTGAAAAAAGCTTAAAAACATGCTGATTTTTCAACAGGATACACTCCCATAAGAAGAGTTATTTTGCATAATTAACTTCAATGACATTGTCAGGATTGCAATGATGAGGGTTCTCTTGTAACACCTAAGTTAGCAAAATGAGACATAGAATTGCAGCTCCAGACTATACTCCACCACTTCATATTTTTATTTTCTTTTCAGTTCTAAGGCAGCTCACAAAATCCAGATGTCAAATGTAAGTTATGTTTTGAACTACTAACATGTGGCTACTTGCTCAGTTCACATTTACAGGCATTTTTTGTGTCAGTTTTCTCTGTGTCTTTCCCATACGTATGCTGCAGATGTGCTTCTAAATGTCTGTCTTTTCATGTAATATATCATATTTTAATTACTTTCTGCTCTTCTTGTATTTGATTCACATATGAAAGAAATTATTGGCTAATCCCAGGTGAGATCCATAAATAAACTTTTATGTAAAATATTTTTTTTTCTTTTCAGTAGCTTCAGTTTATTCTTAGAGTTGCATTCAGGTTTTTGTCTAAGCAAATAAGCTCTATGTCTGTTATGGAGCTGCTTTTACAAAGTGAAGAAAAATCTTTCACCTCTTCCTCACCTGTAGGAAATTTGAGGGTCCTTCTTTTCACTTTGACATGTTTGGGAATAAATCATAAAATATTGTGATTTTATACACAGACGTGTTTGAAAAACTTATTTTGATGTAGAAAAGGACTCATGAGCCTTAAAAATGCTTTCACTATAGAAATGCTTAAACGAATACTTAATGGCTTTGATAGTTGAGAGTTTTCTTTTCCAGTTTTCTTTCTAAAGCTTTTATGTTTATTGAATTTAAAAATATAGTAAGAATAAATCTTCATAAGTGTTATCAACCAAAGTTAGTGTGGCTAGTGCTTTCATGTATTCTCCTGGATGAAGTAAAATATCATTTCTGTTTCATTTTTCTGTATCAGAGAAGCAATCAAAGACATTTTTGTGACACTTTTTGTCTTATTGAGTCATTATAGCAGAAGGTAAAACCTGATGCTTCTCCCAAAAACTTTATCAAATCTTGAAGTGCATTGACGCTGTACAACTTTTTAATCATTTTGTGATTCAGTTTCCACTGTCAGAAAACACCATAAGGTCTAGACATGTAAAGCACTGAATAACAACTCAATATTTGTGTTCAAGTTATGTGACCAATTCTCAGTATATGGCTTTATTTTTCTGCTGTTGTTGGATACACTGGACCCATCTGTATCCGCAAGATAATTTAAATATGTTTAGTAAGATGCTTGCTGTCAGAAGGAGTTTCCAAAGATTGAATCAGCAACCCAGGAACTGAACAAGCAAGTAGATATTTTATCAGACTCCTGGCAAGCCTATTCTGCACACTAGTGCATCCTCCTTGGGCCAAATATAACTGTGTGGAAACAGAAATTGAAGAACAGCTTGGCTTTAATCAAAGAAGCTGAACACTAGTTATAAAGCGAACTTTATTTCCATTTCTGTTTTAAAGCTATGCATAGATGTTGTATTATACATTTAAGTATGTGTTGTGCAATAGTTAGCTACGTCGTTAATAGTTTATAATGGAATATATATGGCACCAGGAAAGCACTTAGAGTTTTGCACATGAAATCATAGTGTCTGTTTCCATAAAGTTTTAATGACACTTCTGCCCTGTCCTGTAGAATACATGACATATTTGTGAGGTTGTCCTCAGCACAGGAAGGGCATAAGGGACAATGAGGTAGGATTCAACCATTTTGTAGATGACACAGAACGCTAATAATGATCACAACCTTGTGTTATGAGAAAACAAAATCTCTCTGGAGTAATTACTGGGCAGTAACAAATCACATTTCTTTCCTCTGTACAAGCTAAATCCACAGGCTAGGCTAATGACCTAATTAAATAAACAGAAGAAGAAGCTAAGAGCTTAGGTGGAGACATGGTTTAAAAGCTTGTGAGTTTATTCAGTTTTTGTGCTGCTTGTCTCAAACCAGATTTGTCTCCAAGAAATCATAATCCAGAAGGAGCTGGAGACAATTCAGTTTCTATCCTGTACTTTTTCTCCTCTCCAAAGTGGTTTTTTCATATTGTGACTTACTGAGTGCTCCAAGAGATGTAAGTGGTGGCTGCACTTTAGCTCAGTATCTACTGTGAATTCTTGAGCTCAATGCTCATGGGCACCTCCCTCTTTACTATTCAGTGCAGCCGTTTAGCCCCATAAATTTGGAGTTGTTACTCCGTGTAAGAAGGTCCAGGCCTCTTTTAGACCTCAGGACCTGGACTTGTCTTAGCCTGCTTGAAGATAAGTCTGGACCTTCAGAACAACTAAGAAGAGCAAGGTGTAGGGGATGTCAGTAAACACATAAAGTTGCTCTAAGCATATGTTATTATCAGGAGGACAACACTGTCAACATCACCACCAAACTGCTCCTGGCATGCTGATGACTTACTGTAACAATTTCCCCTCCCTGAATTTTAGCCATGGGCCTTAGAAACTCAGAGGCGCAAAGGGTGAGAATAATGACCTAGAAAGGAGGAAATACACTTTAAAGTTTTGTATATATAATATTATGGCTGTAATATATTTGGAAGTATAATCGTTGCAACTAGACTAATATTTATTTCATTAGACATCATTCTTTTAGTATTTTAGCACTTTAAATATTACCGCTGGATCCTTCTAACAGGGAACTCCTGTGTTTGCGTGTTCCACTTGTCAAGAGTATGACATTCTCTGGCAATCTGTTCTGTAACTTTCATTCAAAATATTTGTAATATAAGAGACATGAATAGAACAAAACAAAACAGGCTTTAGATTTATTCACCAAGCATATACCATCTGGACCTTTTTAAAATAATATGTTATTCCTGCAGGCTGGAAAAATAGGTAACTGTTCACTGGAGCAAAGCCAACAGGCCATTCAAAAATAATTGAGCACAAAAAATAAGCTCAATTTTGTGTAAAAAAAAAAAATCATGTAAANCCTGCACATCTCCAGAGTGGACAGGCCCTTCATTCTGTGTCAGAAGAAAAACATTCAACATTGTCATAAGACAACTCATCTTCCTATTTTTGTAGTAAAAATGGTTTCTTGACAAGCCAGAATGTGATGCTTAGCTCTTTATCAGCTGAAAAGCCATTGAACTTTTTTTCCTTCATATCAGTTAATTTTATTCCCTTTACAAGTTTTGTTAGGATTTTTTTTCCTTTTTTTTTTTC
>VXBB01020090.1:313-15944 GCA_013399915.1 Illadopsis cleaveri | reverse complement strand
AAAAGTTCACATTCCTGAAAAATGGAACATTCATTGAAAAATTTACAAATGTCAGCAAAGAAATTGATGTACTTCTCTTTTAAAAGAATAAGGGTTTGAGGGACTTTTTGTTTAGAATTTTCACAATTCCATAAGTTTTGAATTCCTTCATTCCCTCCAGGTCAATCAAATCATACCTAAAGATGTATTCTAACAAATGAGTAATCATAAAGATAGGAAAAGTTGCAAGTCTGTACTTTGAAACACTGTGTTTTAAAAAGTTAACAATAATGTTGTTCTTTTAAAAGACTGCATTTTNAATTTATTTAGATATTGAAATAAATTCTAAGCCTCAGTGATTTTTTCTGCATCTACGGAAAATACGTGAAAGTCACAGTGACTGATACTTACATAGAATTTAAACATACAAAACATGAAATGCTACTAGTTTGTGATGCAAATTGATCTACAAAATGTTTTTTTTTTTTTGCCCTCATTCTTAAATCTATGCTATATTTTATGAACCACAGGTGAAAAGTGAAAAGGTAAATGACTGGAATAAATATATAATGCAATGCAACTCACTTTTAATGTGAAGCAAGGAAGTGGAAATGGAAAAGACTTTTTGTTGTTGTTTCTTCAAAAGTAAAAAAAGAAATGGACATTGTAGAGTTTCTATTATTTACCTTACATTCTTCATTTGGGCACTTCAAGCTTCATAATTTCATAAAAGGAAATAGTAAAACTTGATCATGTTTTGATCCTTATATTTATAAACTTTGATCCATAGCTAAAATATAAAATGTGCTATCTTTTCCCCCCCCGGCCCTGCCCCTTTCCACTGAATGTAAATTGACCCCTACTGTACATTTTAAGATCAAGCTTGGAACCCAATTTAAATTCTAGTACATTCAAACTTCTTAAAAATATAAGTTCCATTCAAATGGGAGTTTTTCCACTGCCCACAGAGCTCTAATCAAAAGTAGAGCTGTATAGAATGGTTTAAATTTAATCCAAATCTCAGTGAATTTCATGAATCTGACTATTCAAGCTTTACATGACTGGGCTCATAAAAGTTATTTCTGCTTTTATGCATGATAGATTGCGAGTTGCTGCTGCTTCTGGGCTTCACAACAAATGCCACAAACCAGAGTTCATCTCTGCCTTCATGCATTTTTCATAGCTGCAGCTAAAAAGTAAAACTGTACTGATTGATAATAGTTAATGAATGTGTAAGCTGTTAGTGAATGTTTTCCAGAGATATCCACTAGTTTGGGTCACAGGGAGTTGAACTGGATAGCTGATTATCCATAAAGATCACATTAGTGTATTAAAGAAGAATAGGTCAAATACCAGCCTCACATACACACACACAGAGACAAAATTCATTTTTTTTCTCATTAGTGATATTCCTGAACACTCTAATAAGCATTATTTTACACCTTCTCTCAAGTGTAGATATTTCCTGTTTCTTCTTTCTGGGGTAAAAATATATTGACTTGTCTACTCTAAATGTGTTTCATATTGAAAAATTAACATTTCAGACTGAATTATACATTTTCCCTCCTTTTTTTTTTCTTTTTCTTTTTTTTCTTTCTTTTAATAATGCCAAAGTTCTTCACAGACACAAAATGTGTGGAGTTCACTTTATGAAAACTGGCATATTTGGCCAGAATTGTGTTATCACATTTCTACAGATAATTTCTTTTTCTAATTGTCTTTGTACAATGAATACAAGGGCTACAGTATCCTTTTTCCTTCTCCTGATACTTAATGACTTACTTTCTCACCATAGCAGGTTAAGTGTTCCTTCATGACAGGAAGAATGTTTCTCGTTTCTCAGATGGCGCCGTTTGGAAGCAAGTATCCATACTTTAGATTAACAGTTTTATTCCTATTAGGAAAATATCTGAAGGAAAAGAGCACCAGAATAAGTGTAAGATAAATTCGCTAGAAACAGGGACACATTCTTTGAGAAATGGTTAGTCAAAATTGACAAGCAAATCTGCATCAAAGAGAGCAGTTCAAACTCGTCCCAAGCAACCACTTCTGTCTGCAAGCAAACACAGGAGAACATCACTCCACCACTTTTATTTGTCATTATCCGATTAGGACATTCATAAAGTAAGACACAGCAAATAAAACACCCTTTTCTTTTTTTGCAGGCTTCCATGACAACTTCAGTGCTTTGAAATAGGGTGGGAGAGTCAGGTGGGGGAATGGGGTGCTTTACTCTACTTGAACCACACTACACAGCCCCTCTCATTCTGTGTTGGGACATGATACTTGGCTAGTGTAGAGCTCGCTGGAGACCACATCACACTTCACACTCCAGATGCCATACAAAATGAGACAATGCAGACAGCAATGAAGCTTATCACTGTATTACAGTTCCAACACTCAATATAAAGGAGAGGGCAAGTTATTGGCTAAATATTTACCTGTTATGAATGAATTAACAGAGAGTGTTGACTAAGAAAGCAAGATCTGTAGTTTAGCATGTTCATTTAACACTTCATTTCAGTCCCTTTCTCCATTCTAGATTGTCTTTTTGCTAATTTATGTACCTTGATAGTTGCATGAGAGTCCTCCCTTTCTCCTCAGTGGTACGAGAGCCTGGAAAAATGTACTTAATTTTGGAACTGCTGTCACCTAGTCTTTTGCAGAGGTCTGCAGCAAAACAAAATTTTACTACCAGTAGAAAAATTATGAAAGAGGGAGAAGCTCTTGTTCTCCTATCACTGCAAAGAAATCTTTTGCTTAATATTCAATAAATTACTATGAATTTCCAAACTATAAAATTTTCTTAAGCATTTTATAGAAATATTTGCCTACTTTTATGCCACTTGAGAATATCTCAGGTCACTGCTTGACAAGATATATAAGATGCTGTCACTGAAATATTGCAACCATTTTAGAATTATATTTGACTAAGAACTAGACGTCTGCTACAAGTCTACTTGCAGTAAGGAACCTGGTGCAAAGGAAGTGCATCAGTAGGCTATTATATTTCTCTTATGTCTCTTTTCAAGTGGTTGTTAAACAAATGATGTCTCTGCTGCACATATAAATTACAGCTTTTTGAAAAAATAACCATAACACTCTAAGTATGTTCCATGGATCTGCAGGAAGAGACATCCACACATTGATACTGAATTTAATTACATAAGTCAAGTGTCATGTCAAGTATTTGGAGTGATTTTGGAGTAAAGCTTCTGACTTTGTTTTCTCAAAAAATGTAGTTTGCGCATCTCAAAATTGGCCCCGAAGATTGACTCAATAGGTTATTAATAGAAAAAAACCCTATCTGGAAATTCACTTTCAAATAATATTTCTGTTTCAATGGAACATCTCAAATACGTGTTTGATATTCCAGATTCAGAATCAAACAGAAGCTTAATGCAATTTATATGGTATAGCTCTGAAAGGCACAGTCTGTATGCATGTTTGACCTTGTGTCTTGAACTGTGTTAACCTAGCATTGTGGCAATGTCTTACAATACTTGAAGCATGCAGCATGAAAATGGGGAATATTTTACTTTTATAGTTTGAGGCTTTTTCCCCGAAATGAGAAAGAAGACAGAATTAATTAACCTGTTCGTTAACAGGTTTGACTATCAAATCTATGAACACCTCCAAGCTTATGATTATGTATTATCTAGAATGATTTGGATCAGTTGAAGATCCACAGCCAGGGGTATGAAGGAATTTCTGGATCAACTGAATTTTTTTCTCTGTAACTGAAAAAATAAAACATCTTAAGGTACATTCATGTGTCACCTAGTGAAAACAATGAGTTTTAATGTTTTGAACATGAGTTAAATCTACCCAAGGCCGGCTTAAAAATACTTCTGGAAGGTTTTACCTATGATCTTTTAACTTCTTGAAGTATGGCAGAATGGTAGAATGTCTAAAGCCTCTAGAGGACAACTAATGGAGCAGATATTTTATTACCCTAAATGTCTGGATTGAAATATCATTAGCAATCTGGTATGTTTTGACTGTATTATGTGGAATTTGGAGGTGGAGTGTTGAAAACTGTGTGAGAAATGCCTGGCTGAAGAAAGAAATTACTTTCTAATTTTCACTTAAATTCCACTATTTCTCTCATATTAATTTGCAATATTTGTGGTTGAGTATCCACCTAATTTACTTGATGTGTTTTTCTCATTCCTTTTCCATTTACATACATTACTGTACCTCATTTGAAACTATAATTTGAATCTTCTGTCTATACCAATTAACATTAATTTATTGATGTATGCAGACAAAAGAAGCTTTCAGATCTTTTTGGAAATAGTGACTTTACCTCAAACTAGAATATGCAGTAAGAGTTTGTATTAATAATGTAATAGCAAAACTGGCCTGTTTAGTCAGTTGATATCCTTTTTGATAGGGCCGGAATTCTTTGGAAAGCAGATTTGCTTTTATTCATAAATAGATTAATAAAGTTACTACTGAAATACTACCCAGTTCTCCTGAGTTTTTCATTACCTCATACAAGTATGGCATAAAAGTTCAAAAAGAGCAACTAAATAAAATTACTATAATTAGCTCAGTCCATAAGAGTTATGGGCTGAGAGGTAGAACAAAGAATAGAATGATTAGTACACAGAAAGAAGTAAATCTCAAAAAGGGCTGCAGATTTGTACCACTGAAAAGAGATGTTTGTCCCCTGTGAAACTCAAGCAATTGTTCATTGATAAAAAATGCAGAACAGAGTTCTATGCTCTCTGCCGGAAGCAGAGCTTTACATCTATGTCTGAGAGGAATCCTGAAGAAGGCAAGCAATATCTTATGATTGATGGGTAAACATCACTGCAGACGCCAGAGATCAAGGATGGTTGTGACAACTTTTAGAAGATTCTCAAAGAAATGGTGTATAAAATGGTCTTTGAAAATGTAATAAAAGTTCAGAATTGTTTTGAATAAGCAATACATTATGATGCCTTTGTTGTTATTGGCCAATAAAGGATTGATTGATGGTCAGAAGAAATAAGCTTAGTATTGATGAGAACAATAGTCAGGAAAATGAAAATGTTGATGATAAATAGCCTAACGATTTTTGATGGAGTATGTCAAACTGTGGGTGTGAAGGTGTGTGGAAATAAATGTCTAGTATGTTGAGATCTTTTCACTTAGGACATGGAATCTGTCTATATAATAAAACATCTCTAGTTTTATGGGAATATTTGTAGTCCTAGAACTGTCTGTTGTCTCTAGAATGTCTTTGGATTAGATCCTGTGAACATACTTTAAGTATGCATTTGCATGACCATAGAGCGATAAAATAATTCAAGTTGAAAGGCACCTCAAGAGGTAATCTAGCCCAACTTCCTGCTCAACAGGAGGGTCAGAAGAGTGAGCAATGAGATCAGATCAGCTTGTTTAGAACTGCATCCAGCTATGTCTCCAAGGCTGAAATCCTCCCTGTTCACCTATTTCACTATCTTTATATTCAGTTGAAATCTCTTATAGTGCAATGCAAGTCTATTGGAAAGCAAAAAAAAAAAAAGTAGAATAATGAATATTTATATATATAGATATATTTTTTTAGACTAAGAGAAGAAGTCAATGGACTTACCAGCTAGATCTAAGTAATGCAGAAATTATCAAAACACATTTTGAAGGGAAGTATCATAATACATAGAGGTAAATAAAAAATGAGAGGAAAAGAAATACGTATTAAGAGAAGGCAGATTGTTCCAAACTATTTTTTCTTTAATTGATTGAAAAATTGTCTATTTTTCTACACTAGAAAAATATCATATATCTCATAAAAGTAACATGCAAGGAAAGCTCAGATATTCTTCTGGAAATGAATTATTACTCAAGAATCATAGAGACAATCTGATGCAACGCTAAATAGGAAGCTGCTCATTAAGATGATAGGGATTATAATTAAATCCTAAAACAAGCTTACTAACAGGCAAACCAGACTGTCCTGGAAGGGAAAATAATGGTTTGGTACAAAGATGCTTGCCAGGGTTTTCATTAAAGAAGTCAATGCTAAAAGTTAGACCCTGATGATGAAAATTCTTCTGACATAATATATGGCGATGCTATCAACAGAAAAAAAGAATTGAATACAGTACAGAAAGAAATAGAGTGTGTCTGCATTAGCATTTTATTTCAGGGCAGGAGGGAGCTTGTGACGTCAGTCTCCTGATTTTCCCCACTTGTTGACCTGTGGCTCAGAAAACAAGTGTCTCAAAGAGCAGCTGGAAGAGGTTTCCTGCAGTATCAGGAAGTGTACCTGAAGCTCTCTAATCATGAATAGCTTCACTGTACCAGACCAAAGTTAAAAAAAACCTCTTACTCCAAAATGTGTGGACATCATGTCCTGAGTCCTAGCTACTCTGCTGTACAGATCCACCCTGTTCAGTAATGTAGACATGATAGATACTTATTAATTTATTTTCACTATGGAGTTATAAATTATGTATTTCTTTTAGGTAGAATTACACTGAAATCCAGGGCCCAAGACAATATATACCATATGCCCTGCCAAGTGGTAGCTTCATAGGATCAGACTAGCCAAGTCTGAACTATAGCCTCTGGTATGTGTCTTGGGTAGGCAGTGGTGTCTGAGCACAAAATCTTTATGATACAGATCCACCACTACTGTGCAGTTGTGTTTTCTGAAGCAGGAATAATCTTAGAAACATTTGGAGCTGGAATTGCGGAGGTTTACACTGTAGGAAGGGAATTTATCAGTTGGTAACCAGTGAGAAGTAGAAACTTCGGTTATATTATTTCATCACAGAATAGTATAAGAAAATGAAGTGATGTGACTATGGAAAAAGAAGTGTGTGTGAATCAGCATTTTTTAAAATTGATGTATAAATCCCAATAACCTAATAATAATGCCTTTATACTAAAAGCTGAAGAACACATTTTCCAAGACTAAAATGCTGTTAAATGTTGTGGGTTTTTACCTATGTTTATAACATTACTTGGAACATCTGAATTTTGAACAATATTTGCTCCTCATGCTAAATATTTACAGTGTCTTAACTTGAAAATGCAAAACTGAGATTCTCAGAATCATGCTATTTCCTTTCTTTGACCCAAATGACAAATAATTTAAGTAAGTAAAATAAAACCTCATTTTCTATGGAATACTGATAAAATAAAATTGATATTAATCTATTTATATGTATATATATACACACATACACATATATATATTTAATCATCTGACTGTAAATCTTCTGTAACTGAGGGGCTGGAGTCTATCAACTCTCTTTTACCTATTCATCAGTTTGGATTAAAAAAAAAGTTAGGATGGCAAGTTACATTTACAATGTATTTTTACATATTTGTGGTAATATACACTAGTATATTTGCTCTAATTATCACATACTACATGATTTTCTTTATTTTTCTCTTAAGATACTTTTTCTAAGTCCTGGATTCATCTGTTTCCTTCCAAAAATAGTAGTACAGTGATTCCAAGGAAACCTTAGTGCCCCATTATGAGCTCTATTCATATTGTATCACTCAGTACTAATCACCAGGTACTTCTTTAGGCCCTCATCTTCTAAAGATATGATCATCTGCTCAATTTTATATTCTGTGAATACTTCCATTAAAGGCAAGGGGCTTCTCACTGAGATTAAAGGTAAAAACACGTTAGTCTTTATGACATGTCTTTGGAACAGCTATTATTAGCTTTGATTTATGTAATGTCTATTCTTTAAAAATTAAAATTTAATAAAAGATAAACTTTGATCATAAATTTTGAGACTTAATAGAAAACATTAGTTTGCAAGTTATTTAAATAATTCCTGAAATATAGCAAGCTAATAAAACCAGTACTGTGTTAAATACTTAGGTTGATGCAGTTTCAAAATCAGTAGCTCAAGTGTAGTTCATTTGCTCTATTTCATGATTTTAGAAAGATATTTTGTATTCATCTGTTCATTGCTATTTTGGTATATCAGGAAACTAGACCAGTTAATGATTCCAAATACAACTTACAGCAAATATACAAGCATTATTCCAAGCTTTATGTAAGGTTGAAAAACCACTGAAGATTGACCATACTATTATTGAAAGGTATAAATTTTATTAATTTCAACAGTTGTGAACCTGGATTTTGGAGAAGAGGTTTTGTCAGCTTAGTTCTAGTCAGTATTCACACTGCAGAAAATATCCTTCCATTACCCCTGTCTGCCTTAGACATGTGCCACATGCTGTATTGATGTGCATCCAAAAATAATAAAACTCTCAAAATGTGAAAGGAAGAAACTATTATGCATAAGTCATTGCAAGTACAAAGACAATTTTGTATTGTGGGATGGTGTCCAGAAACATACTCAAAGTGAGGAAAGAGCTTTCTTTCTTTAAAAACAAACCTGAATCTTAATTTAAGCAATGTTTAGATCAAATTATTTTCTTTTCTTTATTTTCCTTGAATGGTTTCATTTCCGTCACAATAGAGGGATTGGATTTTGTTTCATTTTTTCGGTCACAATGCTATTTACAGGGTTTTTTCTTATTTACCATGAAACAAAATTTCTCTTAAATGTTTCCAGGCCCAAAACTAAAAGAAAAAACTAAAGAAAATTTCTTTGATTATCTTGATCTGAGAAACTCTTCTGCTGGCAAATCATTCCCTTTCTCTTATGTTTTCTTCCAGAGCCAAAAGACGTGGTAAGTTCTGAACTGCCTAGACCTTCTCTGCTCTAGAGAAGTTGCTCGTCCCACAGTTGCAACATGTGGTAAGCAGGTGGGAGACCAGTCTTTAGCTGCATTTTGTTGGGGGAAAAATATCTACTTTCTGTTCTGTTCAAACCAACTCACTTCCTACAAATTAGATATTTGGACCAGAGAATGAAAGGGAATTTCATCTTCAGTAAGGCAGAATTCAGCTAGCAGATGGAAGAGTTAGTTTTATGTTCCTCAACATTGCACATCTCAGGTGAGGACTGTCATTGTTTTCTGGAAAGTTAAATATGATTTCTAAGCAAATGTATCTCCTTTACTGGGTGAGTCATATTCTGATTCTCTTTTGGCAAATGTATAAAGAAAACCCAAAGGATGAGAAGTAGTCAGCCTAGGAGACGAATCTAAACTGCCCCCAAAAGAGATACTTCTGAAACTGCTAAAATTTTAAGCTACCTACACAGGCAATATTTATTGAAAATGGTATGCTTTGCTTTCAGAAACTTCTAAATTTTAAGCAGGAAAGAGTTGTTCACAAAATATCTGCTCATGTATCAAAAAAAGTGAAATGTACAATATTATTCATTTCGACATAGTATTCTGAAAAATCTGATAAAATATGTTATGTTAATGTAAAGTATGTTTTAAAGTAGTGGAAAACAAATTGGAGTAAATAATAAAGTCATAAATACAACCATTTTTCTAAAGAATGGAGACAAAGAGAGTGGAAACTCTTTGTTGCGGTCATATTTAAACCAAGACTTCAAACATCATGTTTCTCACATAATTGAGAAACAATATTTTCTCAGATAAATTAATCTCTTTTTAAAAATTACAAAGAAGTTCCGATTCTGAATGGACAAAAATAAAATATGGAATAAGCTTAGACGTGTTTCCTTCTAGTTCCTCATCTTGTCTGACTCACTGAATCTGATGGTGTGCAAACATATTTCCTTAAGGTATCAGAAACTACACAAAAGAAAAAAAATTAAGGTACTTAGAAGCTGTCCACTGGGATGGCGTGCCTTTCTCATTGGTTACTGATTCCATTTATAACTTTTATAGATAACGTCACAGAAGTTTGTAAAAAGGGTCTGATGTTCAGATGCCACAGCGTGGAGCATTGCACACACTGAAAATGTATTCATGTTCTCACAGTCATATTTAAAGTATGTGTATTCCTCTGTTTCTCTAAGTAAATCCTGCCTTGACCTGGTGCTATATTTGTATCTGCAGTGAATAAGGCAGCACCACTTTCATTTGGTTATTTCTCCTTTCACTGGCCCTGCCAATGCCGATCCAAAGTGAAAATAGACCCAAGATTGAGAAGAGTCGGTGGAGAAAACACAAGCCAAACATCGTGAAACAAAAAGTAGTGGGAGAATTTTATCGGAGACATTCAATAGCAACTTCAACATCTAAACATTTTTCAAAACATCACATTTCCAAGGTCATGCAAAGGCCTTGGCATTTTGGCAGGTTTTTTTGGGCAGTGTGGGTGGAAGCTCGCAGCAGCCTGCACAGCAACACAGGGGTAATGGAGCAGCCTTCTGCCTGCCCTGCAGGGCACAGTTTTGCAGTATTTAATCAAAAAGCTCCTCAACTTCTTGCAAATCCTAGGCCAGATCCTGCCAAGTAACAGCATGGAAAAGAAGCAGAGCTATAGCAGAAGCTGAAGGACCATGGGATCAAAATTAGGAGAGGTCTGAAGGGGTGCTGGCGCCTTGCCCATCAGCCATGGGTGCATCCTGGGTACCCGCACTGGGTGCAGCACACAGACAGCTGTGTGTTTTGTCCAGGCTGCATCTGCCCGGAGGCTGCAAAATTGTTTCCTTTTGAATATTTTAAGCCTTTGGAAAGCTTCAATAGGTTGTTATTTCCTTCTGCTTCTAGTTAGCCCTTACAGTTGTGCTGTTTTGATGTGAGCTGACTTTGTGGGGTCAGGCGGGTTAAATGGTATTTGATTAAAATCAGAACACCCAACAACTACTGTTTCACAGTTTGACTTTGTTGGCCTCTTCATCTGGGAATTCAGGAAGACACCTTTAGCTTCAAAAAAAGGGGGAAAAAAAGCAGCTTTTTTTTCAGATTTTTTTTTCCCCTATATGCCTTAAAGAGAAACAAAGAAAAAGCCACATTGTGTATGTTTTTCTGGCAATCGGCCTGCCACTGTTTATCAAACCAAGGCAAATCCAATTAGCCTGTGGCCTGCCTCCCAACCTTATTAACCTGCTCAGCTGTGAGAAACTCAACAGCCCCTGCCAATATCTCATTTCTCCAGCAGCTGATAAGATCAGTTCAAGATATTCAATGGGGTTTCCTTTCACTCCGGCTTCATCGCAGTCACTGGCATCTTAACCGTGGTAGCCGGATCTTATTTTCCTCTCATTTACTACATGAAATAGGATGGCGACTCCGAGGCCCATGCAGCTTGTTGGAACAAACAGCGATCAGGCCTTCGCGGCGTTTGACAGGACGGGCTGATTTTCCTTATCGCGGCCTGCCCACAAAGGCCCGGGCCAGGCCGGGGTTATTAGCATTCCTCGGTGAGATGCGTCAGGCCTATTTCTGTCACGCAGACAGATTGAGCCTTTCACTCAGGCTCGCGAATGAGTGACACATGGCCTGACTGGGAGGACAACATTGTTATTTGAGTTAAGAAATCAATTTGTATCAAATGTACACTGTAATTTATTTGTTGGCTTTGAAGGGAACCTGGCTGAGATAAATGGGAATGGGCTTCTTTCTTCCCCCCTATGCTGAGCTGATAAAGTTCTTGTGAAGCTCCAGATAGCTCCAGTCAGAGCCAAAGTGACAAACATGTTTAAAGTTGCACAGTGATCTTTAAATCTCAAAAAGAACACCTTGTCGGACATGATAGAACATTTTTTACCTTTTCCCTCTATCTGTCAGAAAGCTGCTGTGACACATTGCTGTAGTATTTTTGCTGACATTTTCTTTATCAAGCACATCTGTTTGTGGTCGAAAGATGCTTATTCCTATTTTCTTCAATCTACAGCAGCCTAGAAACCTGCCAAAAGGAACGAAGAAAATGAGGCATTCTTTCCAAGAATAATGCTTATTTTATTTTTTTTAATTGTGACTTTTCTTGATCAGTTTTCTTTTTGCTTTTGTTAAAAAGAGAAAAAAACATGTGGGGAGCATGTATCTTGATATCTTGTCTATTTCAAGAAGTTTGGTTTGGGTTCAGATTGATGGTACATTAAGATGTTGGTACTACACGTTAAATTGTGAGCTATGAGATTGACATTCTCCTTATTAGAGTTATAAATATAAGCCTGTGTGTTGGCTCTATGTATCAGTGTCTTTATCTTTGGAATAATTTGAATAATCAAAAGTTACATCTACAGTTTCATGTATGCTAGCAGTTATGACTCCATAATGAAAAAATGCTAGCAAACTAGCCACAGGCAGAATAGCTCATTGACATTTCCATACAATAACCTGATTGTTTAGCTTTGGCTTTCAAAAGTGATCTAAATTTAACATGTCATATTAGTTCACCATGTAAGGTACCTTACCCATCCTCTGCCTTATATCCACCTGCATATAGGCTCTTTAACAGATGTGCACATGTATGAGTGCTCTTACACACAAACATTCAGCATTATACACTTCTGTACTCAGATTAGTCCACACAAAGAGCAACCATCATCAAAGCAAGGTCAAACCTGAGGTAGTCCAAAGTGGGCAGCCTGGGTCAAAGGGTCTTCAAGTCCTTCTGGAAGCTAGGTCAAAAGTGATTACTATACAAGCATTTTTGAGATAAGTTGGTTTTAGGAACCAACTTATCTCAAAATTTTTAATTTATGAATGGCCTGATCACATCACTAAAATAGTCACACCATTCCTAAGAATCTTAGAGAGGCCCACTTATCATGATTAACTCTTCTCTCAGGCTGCCCAACCAACATATTTCACTCTTCTTTTTCCTGCCTTTCCTCTGGGAATTTACAATCCTTCAGGCTGTAAGCAGCCTGCCAGCCTTAGATCTTGTTATACCTATGAGTACAGACACTGTAATAATGTTAAGCCTTAGTCTCAGGTTTCTTCTGTGCCATGGCCTTTGGGCAAGGTCTTGCCCTTTTACCTCTCTGTCCAGGTGCATAGTGACAGTGTTGTTATTCAGAGTTACCTGACATTTTTCATGTGGCGCTTTTTAAACCTCAGCTCTGTGTTTCCATGTTTAGACAATAGCTTCAGATTTATTCTCACCTTACCAGACCAAAGACAATATATAATTTTAAATAAGACAGTTTCTGATTTTTATACTCTGGCACAGTCTAAAGATGTGATTTCTGATTTTCAGGTGCTCAGAATAGGCAATATAGCAATCCCGCTCTGCATTGAGCAGGAGTTTACACACATTTATATTTCTAAGTGAACATATTCTATAAAACATGCACCTTCTCAAATGAGGACTGTACTTAGGCACACGCTTTTTAGCTGCGTCTATATAGCTGTTTACAATTACTACAGACCGAGCACATCAATCAATTTATTGTCAGATCAAACTCTTCAAGAAATCATATCAAATATTGTTTAACCTCATTGCTTTAGAAATAATCATTGGCAGTGAAGTAATTTAGACTCCAGAAATATCAGTACAAAATAATACACCATCTAGCTCTGATACAAGAACACTCTGTCGTGTCTACAGCTTCACTCTATTAAAATAATACATCCTTCAAAGCACTTGTTTTGGCCTTCTCCTGCCTTATCTTATATCCCTTAGTGACAGAAAATGGAAAGAACTTAATTTCTCTTTGAGGTTTGTATTAATTCATTATGAGCAATGCCAATTTTATCCCTGCTGTGAGTAGACCCCTATAAAATTGAACCTTATGCATGTAATTTGGAGAGGAAGAGAACAGATGCAACAATGTGTCATGTTTGTTCATGATTTATTTTATGTTATATTCTCTAAAAAGCACAATGACTGGTAGCAGGGGCAAGCTGACATTCATCTGGTCATCAGTAACTCACATGAATCAGAGAGAATCAAGGGGTTCCCTTCTGTGTCTTACCTGAGAGCACTGAGTGTCTATAGATGGGAAAAACTGGGATGAAACCTGTGGGACAAGCAGTGGGAGAAACCAAACAAGCAGAGTGTTCAGCAGGAGAAGTGGTTTCTTGATGAGACCAGGGTTAAAGATACAAGAGGACAGGAAAGAAAAAAAAAGAAAAAGGAAAAAAAGGAAAAAAACCCGAGGAAAACTCCCTTTTTCTCAAGAGAGAATTGCACTGAGTTTGGTTCAAGAAGCCCTTGAATTCAGAGCAAGGCTCAAAAAAAAGCAAGGATACAGTGGGCAAAGGAAGAATTATTTTTGTATTCTCTTACTTTTATTGTCTTACTTAAGCAGGCCTCACTTGTCTCTTTATAAAGGTCCATTGTTTCAGTCTGAGCTAAAATAAACTAGAATTTCAGAGCTCATTGGATGTTTTTTGGCATGCTTGCTGTAAGAACAATATCTACCTCAAAACTCTCACTGATTCATGGTCCTTCCCGGAAGATAACTCTGTGTATCTTGAAAGCTGCAAGAAATAACAAACTGGGAGACAAAGAAAATGAATTGTAGCTATTTCAAAAGCAATTGCTATGAACTTAAAATTCACATGTATAAGGAATTAATTATAATTTTCATCTGTAAATGAAGGAAATATAAAACTCAGAATAATATTCTGGTCTTTAATAAAACAAAACACTGTCTGCCTCCTTAACACTGACTAATTTCTCAAGTGAAGTGTCCCACATTGTGCAACCCTTACTGACACAAAATGGCTCTCTATCACCTCTCGATAGTCAGACTACAGGAAGGGGGTTTGTGAAGACGATGCTGTAAACATGATAATAGATGTAAAGATCTATCTCAGGGTATCAGTGTCTCCTTCCTTAGGTGTCTAGCACATGTCTGGAAGTGGTTATTATTTTTAGAACACTATCATGGTTCTAGAGAAAATGGTTCCTTATATTTCTCCTTGGAGAGAAGGGAAAGGAAGGAAGAATACAACTGTGTACATTTTCAGAAACTCATGCTAAAGCTCCTGTGGAAGTAACTTTTCTAGGTCTATATTTAGAGACTTAAAACAAAGCATAGCCATGAAAGCTCAGAATGAAATGAGAAATCAGTATACCTCCTTTGCCCCTGAGTCTCTGGGACAGCTGTGTTGAAATGCAGCAGGGTGAAGAGGAGTGAAATATGGTAATTAACACACAATGTTGAAATGTGTTGCTTCGTTGTGTTTGGGAGACACACCTGCTAAAAAGGAGGATGCCATGAAGTGAGGGGCATGTTAAAACTGCATATCAAATTCTGGGCCAATACCAAACATTCTGCGAGAAGGAGCCACTCTAAACTGCAGGTAGTAGGAGGCACAGGAGTTAAATGCCAGTTTGGAGTGCAAGAGTTAAAGCCTCAGGAAAAAAAGGAAACAAAACTTCCATTGAAGAATATTTTAGGAACGGCGAGTATGTCTATCTGTGAATAACCAAATAACCTAGTGTCTAGTGCCTGCATGCTACATGCTCCCACTGACAAGTGAAAACAGCTAAACAGCAAGTGCTCTCAATGAAGCCACAGATCACAGCTAAAACTAAAATTATGATGCTCATTTTGGGACTAGGAAAAATGGAACCTTAGAAAGTTCAGTTCCACTTCCCTTTTGAGGGGTTTCTGAATAAAGGTTTGAGATGGGGTTCATTTATTAACCCTAAATTTTGAATTGGTTAATTTTTCCTGACTGTCAGGTCCTGGTTAATACAAATACAAGTGTATCACTGCTTATTAATATAGGCTGAGAGAAAAGCCTCCCAGATATTAGGTATCGTTAAATTTCTTGACTCTATATTTTCAGAACAAAACCATCCATATAAATATTTGCTTCAGACTGAATAATTTTGGACAGTTTCAGCCAAAACAATTTGGGGAATTCTGATGACCTTGTATTTAGTCCATTGTGT
>VXBB01020089.1:14584-24693 GCA_013399915.1 Illadopsis cleaveri | reverse complement strand
GGAAAATATGAAAGCTAAAATTTCAGCCATCATCCAGGGGCCCCCCAAGCTGCCCTGCAGCCAGGACACTGGACCTGAGCCCCGGAGAGACTGAGGGAAAGTCAAGGACAGAGCCACGAAAAGAACGAACTCTCTCTCTCTCTCCAATCCACAAAAAGACTTTCTGAACTTACCAACTCTTCAAAACAGCAAAAGGTTTTATTGTTTAACATTATTCATTTTTATTTATGCTTGTGAATACTCTGTTTATTAAATAAACAGATTTTTTTTCCACTTTTTTCAAAAGAAATCCTTTTCTCCCCAACAAGTGAAAGGAAAGGCCGCTAAATTTTGCCGTTTAAAAAAACTTCCCTTTAAAAGTTCCTTTCCAAATTTGTCACAAACCAAAATATGTGGTTTTTTCTGTATTTCTATAAATCTCCATCCCCATTTTCCTGGCAGAAGGCAATGCCATAAAACCCCACTTGCATTTTCAAAGAAAAAAAGGAAAATTCACTCACACACAGAGGATGACAAATTCTTTTATTTCTAATCAATTAAGAAATTCTACATCCTTGAGAATTTAATTAATTGGATAAAACTAAGTATAGGAGGGGAAGGAAGCAAGAAAACAGGGAAGTTAGAGATTTGCACCTGGCTGCACTATGGAGTAGTGACAGAGGTAACTGAGGCATGGATGTGCTCTCCTAAAAACAAAGACTTGGTAGGCTACAAGCTGCATTCATGCTCAGAGATTTTGCCAGTTTATCTATTATTACCTTAAATATTAATATTTTTAATACAAATAATATATTAACATCTCGAACATGCAAAGTTCCATCTCAGCATGTCGTGCAGCACCCACTGTCCCTACCACAACAGCACAGGCAACAGAGACATTTTTCCTTCCTAAACTTTATCCCATGTTTTAGACTTTTTGGATTAGTTCCCTTTCACAGCCAAAACCCCAAGTGGAAATTCTGCAGCAGCAAAACCCAAGAAAATAATTCTGGAGGAATTCAGTTGATATCAAGTTTGGTTTGCAGCCAAAGATCAGGGTGAGGTAGCAGAGTCTCACCTGGGCTAAGAACCTGAGCTGTACCAGTGTCTGATTCCCACCTGGGGAATGCTTGGGACAAAGCAAATTCCTGCCAGAAACTATTGTAGCTCTTCTTGCAATGCCCAGGAATGTCCACTCCCAAATTTACTGAGATTACAATAATGAAGGAGACAGAGCACCACAGTACATGGATATCCAAACTAGGACAGACCAGGCTGAATTAAATTTCAGCCTCATTTGGTTTCCTGATGAGCACATTAATAAAAAAAAGCCAAAAAACAATAAGAAGAAAGACCTTTTAGCAGCCATAAGGGCAATAAAAAGCGTCAGCACCTTCCCAAGAAAGAAATAAAACACGGAGTGGACAAAGCTGTGTTAGAAGTGACAGTCTGTTCCTCAACACCACCTTTTCCAGTGAAGTTTGGGGATTCTTCCATTCATATTGCATGAAAGGAGTTGCAGAACCTCAGGAAAAATGCTGGCTGGAGTATTTAGCCTGTCTGGATGCTGATTCTGCTTCCTCCCTGGAGAGACAGCTCAACGAACCAAACTGGGATGCAGCCACCACTCCAGACACTGGAACTATTCCAAACCTGGAATAAGCTCTGCTCTGCTCTACCCCTGATTTCAGAATGAAACCATCCTGGCAGCACATCTGCCTGGCACAGCAGGACACTGGGGAGCACTGGGAAGTGCATGGAGAGACAGCTCTGACAGAAAAGCAAACAGCTGCAGAAGGATTGCTCCAACCTCATCCTATTTCCCACAGATCCCCATCCAGCAAACATGGACAGATGTTCACACAAGGTCATGCAGGAATCCTACTGCTCAGTTTCAGCTGTATCTTGTTTCAGGTGGGCTCTTTTGCAGGCACAGATCAAGAGGAATGGGATTCAGATCCTATCCAAGCATTGGATANCTTGTCCAGGTCTGGACAGCTTAAACAAGAGCTGGTACAAAGTTCCATGAATGAAGCAGTAGCTGAGTTTCATTTTGTTAATAAAACTTTTCTTTCCTCTGCCTCCAAAACAAAGAAAAGCTTTTGAAAGAGCAGCCAGAAGAAAAAAAAAAGTTGAGCTAAATCCATTTCAGGAGCTGAAACTAAAGCACAGGGCAGTCTCTGCTCCTTTAGGAAAATATACCCATGTGGAAAGACATGCCAGAAGGGCAGCCAGGTCTGGGCACACATTGGGAAAGTAAATGAATCCCAAGCACGTTCATGGAATTANTCAAGAGGAATGGGATTCAGATCCTATCCAAGCATTGGATATTGCCACAATGGAAAGAACAGGATGCAAAGCACAGGATGGAAGCCCAGGGGTGTAGAAAATGTTGAGGAAGCCTTGCAGCACTTGCAGGAATTTCACAATAGAGCCAAGCACTCCATTATGGCTTGTTGGAGAATTCTCTGCTCTCCTGACCAGAGAAGTGCTCTCGAGAAACTGAGAAAGATTCAAAAAACATGACTGGATTCAATCTACAGAATTAAAGAATCTTGGAAGCATCGATCAGAGAANGGGTAGGGACACTTTCCACTGGACAGTTTCCACCAGCAACATTAGTTCTGTTTTGCTTTCCCTACCAAGGCACCTCTATCCACACAACGAGCTGGCTACGGGCAGAGATCTTCTTAAACTATTTCTAATCCCACTGCAATTGAGTGGAAAATGAAGCAAGCTGTTCTGAGCTCTTCTGCTATTTAAATGCATTTCCAGCTGAAATGCCTAAGGAAAGGTGAGTGTCTTTGATTTCTGATTTTCTGTGAGTTTTACATGTTTGCATTAAAATTGCTTTCAATAACCAAGACTAGCAAATAAAATTGGTAAAGAAAAAAAAAAAAAAAAAAAAAAGTTTGTTTTTACCCAAGAGGTTTTTGGACTGGTTTGTTGGTTTTGTTGCTTTTTTTTTTCCTGCTAAGAAGTTGTCAGCTCACCCTCACATATTTTCATTAAAATACTTATTTATTCCAATGGTGTGTTCTGGTTTTTCTAGTTATATAAATAAATGCATAACCACTTTAAATTCCTGAAATACTGAAATTATAGCAAAACGTTTATTATAATGTTAAAACTGCCAGAAGGGATAGGGCAGAGGTTTTCAAAACAAACAGTTTCAAAGTCAATTTGTGTATGAAAGTTAATTCTCCTGGCAATTACTTTTGCTATATAAAACGTTGTTCATTATTCTTTAATATGTTTTCTTAAGTTTAGTCTTATTAATTCATTAAATCATTGCTAAGATCTCCAAGAACTGGATGCAAGGCAGAGAAGATCCTCTAAATCTAGTGAGAATGGACTAAGGAAATAAATACATAACTTTTGGAAGTTTTGCACAATAGCAGAGAAACAGTATGAAATTATTCTGTAGACGCCACAAAAATGTTTTTGGGGTTTCCTAGAGAGAGAGATCATTTTATTATGAGTTATTTGTATTGTTTGCACTTAGACTTTAACTTGCACTTTACTTACTAAATATGATGCCCAACTCCTCAACTTCTGTGGGACCATAAATTCAAGAAAATATGGTGGGACCATAAATTCCACAAAATATGATGGGACCCAAGAACTAGAAGCCAAAGTCAATCATCAAGACTCTCAGAAATGTTTTACACAACATTTGTCAAGCCACATTATTGTTTACAGCTTTCTAAATTAGAGACAAGTCCAGGAGGTAACCTTGGAGCAATATTTGTGAACCCCTCCAAGCATGAGAGAGAAAAGGTGCTACAGGAGGTCACATCTTCAGTCCTTCCTTCTTTCAAGCTTGGACTTGATGATCTTGGAGGCCTTTTTCAACCTTAATGATTGTGTAATCCCACACTTGATAGGACTCCATCCCAAAAGCACAGTTTGTTCAAATTACTGAATGTGATCCGGTCCAGCCCTTCAGTTTGAGACTTCAGCTTTTGATAAAAACACTCTTAATATTGCCTAGTAGCTTTGAATCTCCCCCAAAAATTCAACCATTTTGTTCTTGCTTTCTTTCTCTGTTTTTAACTCTTTCTAGCACTCTTTCCTGAGCCCATTTAAATGCATGATTGTGGATAGCTGCCACGACCAGACCTGGAGCTCCCACCAGCCCCTCTGGACAATGCCATTCACTGCAACGACCACAGGTTTCAAATCCCTTTCAGCAAAGCATTCCAAGCACTGGAATTAATAATACTGGAATTAATGTAAGAAGCCAATGCAAAACCAAAGCAGTGCTCAGGCCCCAAGACAGCAAAAGGATTAACCACCTGCTCAGTGTTAATTAACCTCAGGGGGACTCCTTGTGCACTCAGGAGTTTGTTCTGTGCTTCAGCACTTTGCAGTATCCAGATGTGGAGCTGGCAGTGAGGCTGCAGTGAGGCCACGTGGTGGTCAGGCCATGGTGCTGGTTTGTACCCCAGCTTTTGAGTGAGTTTTATCCAAAATAAACAGAGGTTCTGCCAGCCCCATCCCACCAAAGGGGTCACAATCGTCTGAACATTTCCCTCCCACGAAGCACAAGAGCTCTGTGACTCTGCCAAACTTGGAGGCAACCATGAACTCCATGGTGTGTTTTTAAAGACAAATCACTTTCCTGAACTGCTAGAAAAAGAGGAAAAATAGGATTGGAGAGGACAGAAGGGTGGTTCATGTGTAAGGAGGAGGTTCGGATCGGATATTTGGGGAAAAATCTTCACTGAAAGGGTTTTCAAGCCCTGGAACAGGCTGCCCAGGAAGGGGCTGAGTCTCCAACCTTCCAGGGATTTACAAGACGTGTAGATGTGGCACTTGGGGACATGGTTTAATGGTGGACCTGGCAGTGCCGGGTTAATGGTTGAACTTGAGGATCTCAGAGGGCTTTTCCCACCTGAACAATTCCATGACAGGCCAGTGACAGCACTGCCAGCAATGGCACATGACTTTCCACCCAAGAGCTGGTTGGTGCAGCACAGAGGCAGGTGAGTGGTAGAGATGGGAGGGCAAAGAAAATTATAGAAAAAAAAAAGTTAGAAAAAATCATTTTACAATTGCTAAGTATTGAAATGATAATTAGGTGATTTATACCCAGAGAACATTGCCAAGGACAACTTGCAGGGACCAATCTCATTTTGTTCAGTGACAAGATAACCAACCTTATCCAACCAGGAGAAAGACTGACATGTGATATGTCTTGAGTACAACCCTGGCCAGAGTCCCACACAAAATCTTCAGGAGAAACTGAGGGGAAAATGGTCTAAATGAACTCACAGCCAAATTAGAGCACTGACCCAGCAGTCCCTTGAGCTCACCTGGAAGCAAGGCACTGCTGGAATATGAAATTAACCTCACCTTTTCAGAGCTGGCATTTAACGTCCAGGTTACAGTAAGGTTAATAAAAGCAGTGTTAAAAATTCCCTGTCTTGTGGCATTTTAATCCAAGCTATTTAAATTCCCTGACCTATATGCCTCCTTGTGTAAAGCAGGTTTTGCTCATTTTCCCCACAAAAAGATGGTTTGGGGAAGGTAGGCTGAACATGGTAGAGAGTGCAGGTTGCACACAGTAAGAATCCAGGGTCTAATTCCTATTGCTGTACAGTGTTTGCTCTCTGTTTATCTTAGACATGTCACATTACTCAAACAATAGTATTTTCCAAATCCATCTTTTCCATTTCTCAGGTTTAAACTTAAAAACAAAAAGGAAAAAAAAAAATCAAAACAGTAACTTTCTACTACCTGCTTTCTAATTTGTCCATGCAAAACCAAAGCCCAGATGAAGCCCAGAGAAGCTCCTACAAGGAAACAGGGGAACACAAAGGTTTACAATGATTTTGAGGATAGACAGGGACATGGCTTATGCCTCCTCCTGCCAATTGTGGCTGTCCCTCAGTGGCTGTGGGACAACCAAACCCCCAAAAGTGCTCTGCTCCAGGTAATTCTGGTGTTCCTGCTTGTGACACACCTCAGGGTGCTCCTTGGTTAAGGCCACAGAACATCTGAATTTTGCTGAGCTTCTCTCTCTCTCTCTTTCCTCCTAAAACCTGCCAATACTAAAAAAAAAATTTAATCATTAAAAAAAACCCTTGTTTTTTTTTTCCCCAAGAAATCCTGGATATCCACCATCAAAACCAGAGTCTGAACTAGAGTTTTCTGATACCAAGGTGTCCAGGGAAAACCAAATTGCAGAAAATACTGCCTTAGGATCCTCCCCAAACTCTGCAGATGCAGTCTGTGGATCTCTCTAATTAGGCTGGTCAGCAACATTAACCTGCACATGGCCTGAGGATGGGCTCTGAGTCCATCCATCAACACATCAGCCCAGAGCCAAGGGGATCACCTTCAAGTAATTAAACTTTCCCATCCTGGCAGCACATTTGGATCGAGCATGGAAGAAACAGAGCCAAGACAAAGAGATGCATAAGCACAGAGGAAACACCCAAGGCAGTACCACCCTCCATTAAACAAAACCAAACTAAACCAAAGTTCTCTTTTCTTTGCTCTCTGTGTTACAGATGAAGCAGTTCCACCCCCAACACCTTTGTTGCTGCTGTATCTCAGGGTTTTCTGCTGGATATTGAATATTACCACTGGACCACTGTTGGACATTTACCTGCAGGGATGTAGGACTGCATGTCCCACACCCAGCAAGTGTTTTCCATATAGGGGAAAGTTTAAGACTCACCCCTTGCATTTCTTATAAGGAAAAGAACCCAGAAAATTCAATACCCTTCTGACAGTGACTGGCTCAGTGCCAAGGGAGAAGCATCTATTGAACCTTTTTTGCTGTTCTTCAAATCCTGTACCTCTCCCTATTGGCAGCAAGCCACATTGTCCCTCCTAAAACATTCCATGTTTAGGAAGGAGCACAAAGGAGGTAAAGGGATTTTTAGAGTGTTTCTAGCAGGGTGTCAGAGGTTTTCTCGGACACCTGTGTGTGGCTTTTCTTTTGTTTTCTGTAATGTTTGTTATTTTTCATTTATTAAACCTTTTACTTTACAAAACACCTCTGAAGAGCAGTCTTGCTGAGATTATTTTAAGCCAATCTGCAAGGGCTGGACCCTCAGAGATTGATACATTTACACGTGGTTCATAACACTCAGGCCACATGTTAAAACTGTATCACAGGGACACCAGGTTTTATTTATTTATTATCTACAAAAAAGAGGGAGAGGTTTAAAGCACACACAGAATATTCCCATCAAGGTGTGTCCCTGCTGAGAGCAGAGACACAAATGCTGGAGGGAAGGCCACGCTCCTTTGTTCCAGCCACACCATGATCTAATACAAAAGGCAATTTTTCTTGGCAAACCAGTCACCCACTGTCCAGAAGCAGGATAGAGATAATTAGTGTTCCATTACCCTCCTCTGGCACTTAATTAATGGCAATATTTGGGGATACTATGACAAAAGGCATCCAGTGTGTCCTTCCGTGGCAAAGGGACACAGGTTCAGAGGAGTATAGAACAGAGTCACAGAAAGCCAAGCTGGAAAGGAATTTCAAGGACCATCTGACCCTTTCTTGACAAAAGCACAGCCTGGACAAGATGGCCCAGAACTCCATCCAGATGAACTTTAAAACTGACCAACATTCAGGAATCCACCACTTCTCTGGGGAGATTATTCTAGAGGCTGATTGTTCTTATTGTAAAACCTCTTTTCCTCTTGTCTGAGTCTCAGATAATCTCTCCAGGAGTAACTTGCACCCAACACCCCACATATTTTCCACCTGAAAAGAGAGTCTTCATCTCATTTGTAGCCACCCTTTAAATGCTGGAACACAATGAAAAGGTCTCTCCTAAATCTTCTTTTCTCAAGGCTGAACGAAGCCACCTCTGACTGAGACACAGAGAGGAAATTTCTCCCAGGTGCCCTGGCCAAGGCAAACAGGTCCCTCTCCTTGCAATCTTTTCCACAAGGATACTTAGCTAAGGGACCAACCAATTTTGGCTGGCTGGGAAAATCCACGCTGGAGGACCTTGGAGATTTGTCCATGGCAATGCCACAATGGACAGGATGTGTGCAAGCCTGGAGGGGAAACCAGCACTCAAGTCTAAGCCATAATCCAGAGCATCAACAGGCTTTGCTGGGCAGCCAACACACTGTGGCAGTTTCAAAAAACCTGAATTTTCCACACCAGCTCCTCTCTGCCATCCACTAAGGGTGGCTTCAGCATCACAGCTCCAACTGCCAAACTGTGGGCAAGCCAAGCACAGTAAGGGACCTCCTCAAATATTTAGAGATTTCAAGTGTCTTGAGTTATTCTGTGAATTTGCATTAAAAACAGAGGTTCTTTTATACAGCACAATAAATATTCACTTTTTAAAATCTAAGCTACAATGCACTGAGATTCATCGTTTGTCTAGTCCACATTTAAAGTCTCTTTTTTTATGGTTCTTTGATTGTGCCCAAGCATGCCATTCTTCCTTGCTTTTATGCCTTTAATTTTGCCTTGCAGAATAGCCTAAAAATCACTATTTACAACTAAACAGACAACTCGTACTTACTTGAATACCTTCTTTCTGTTCATAGAAAAAAAATAATCAAAATTAACCCCAAATTTGTATGAAGAGAGAAACCCAAGAGAAACCTTTATTTTATGTATATATATATATTCTCATCCAGGGAGATCTGGTATTTGCAAAACAAAAAAAAAAAAAAATGTTTCCCAAAGAACATTTGCAACCCTCAAAACACCAGATCAGGCTGTGTTAATGAATGGCCCAGATGAAATGAAAGGCAAGTGGAGAGAGGGGTGACATTCTTCCATGGTGAAAAAAGGAAAAGAGAGCCTTGTGCCATGTTACAGGAGCAAGCCAGATCCAGAAACAAAATGAAGGCTGTGCTCCAGATAAAATGACTTGCTCAAAGCCAGGCTAGATAAGCCCAGATCAGCCCTACAGCTGGTCTGGCCTTTGCCTAAAAAAAATGACACAAAGAAGGAATCCATGGCCATCTGCAAGGCACTGTTTGTGGTTTCAGCATTTCCTGAGTGAGTTTTTGATCCTGTTTGCTACATCCAAGCATGTTTTCCAGATTCAGACAGCTTCCACAGTAAAGTTATCCTCTGGGAAAGCACAGCCCACTGCATTTTGTACATCTTCCCATCTACCCCCTACATCTGCCAGCCTTAGAACGACCATTGAGATAAACTTCTTGTAAAGGTGATGAGGAGATGAGAAAAGACACAAGCCACTTTAGCAAATATTCTGCATTTCTCCTTCTGGTCCCCTAAAATTCCTCCAAAACCCTCGTTAGTGCTGCTCTCCCATGTTGCAGCCTCAAATTCTGAGCATGGCAAGATGTGGGGCCTCAATCACACAAATCAAACTGAAAAAGTCTGGATTTCACCTTTGCAAAATCAGCATCAGAAATGACCCCTGGTGAGGGTGTAATATTTATACAGCAGCCACAGTGAACCTGAGCAAGTCAAACTTCAGTCCTCAGGGAGTCAGGTGGAATAAATTACAGCAAGGGATCAATACTTCACCGAGAGGTTGATAGCCTTGTCTGGAAGGGCCTCCAAATGGGTTCCTGCTCCCAAATCCACTCCCATCAATGGATCCATAAGACATTTTCTGGATAGTGATGGATGCGGGATTACACTTCAGACCTAAAAAAACAGAGAAAAAGAAAGGCATAGCCCTGTTAAAAGTCAGTTAAACCCCAGTATCCTAAGAAGAAAAGTGGACTGAGAAGGCAAATAAAAGGCATAGGGCAATCTCCAAACTTCAGGATGCCCACCTGCAAAAAAAATTAAAAGCACTAAAATCCAGGTGGTCTGGACAACAAATGATTTTGAGGCCAAGCAAGTGATTTGACCTCCCTGTGTCTCATCTTCTCCACTGAAAAAGGGCAACTTTTAATTCCTCACTGCTCACAAAGTGCTTTGAGATCCTGAGCTGGAAGGCAAAGACTTAAGGAGTCAATCAAAAAAAGGTGATGCTGTCTTCTGGAACATTACCAGTACACAGCTGGCTGCAGTCTAACCATCACACTGCAGTCCTGATGAGCTCTCAAAAGAGACAGTTTGCTGCTATAAGCTCCTGGGCCTCCAGTAGAAATATTTAAGCCAGAGTTATTTTGCCTTGCTGGTTAAAAAAAAAATTAAAAAAAAAAAAAAAAAA